>CAIGQV010000818.1:9587273-9603665 GCA_903798115.1 Danio jaintianensis | reverse complement strand
CCACAAACTTACCAGACTCCCTCCAGCTCCTTGTTGTTCCTCTGTGTTGCAAAAAAAAAAATGCATGGTAATCAACTTAATTAAATTGTAGTCCTAAAATTGTTTATTTCCTTATGCAATCTAACAATGTTTTTAAAAATATGACTTTTGTTTTCTGATTATTTCTCATAGGCTTATAATGGATCTGAGAGAGTACTTGAGCAGGATTGGGTTTACTGGCCGGTTCAACAAACCTGACCTGGACAGTTTGTTCACCATCCACAAGCTGCATGTTATGAGCGTCCCATTTGAAGACTTCAGTGTTCACAATGGGGAGAAGAACTCAATGGACCTGCATGTTATCTATGACAAAATAGTCAAGAGCAATCGAGGAGGCTGGTGTTGTGAAAACAACCTCTTGTTCTCATGGGCTCTGAAGGAGATGGGATACAAATCTACCATATTGGGCGGCAGGGTGTTCAACTCTCTGGAACAGGACTTTCTTCCCAATGACTCTCATTTCATCAATCTGGTGGAGATTGATGGAAAGCAGTACATCGCTGACGTGAGTTTTGGTATGTCATATCAGATCTGGTATCCCTTAGAGTTGATCTCAGGTAAAGACCAGCCACAGCCTCCAGGAGTGTTTCGCCTCACAAACAATGGTGAGAAGTGGATTCTGCAGAAGACCGGAAGAAAGCAATTGATCGTAGATAACGGCTTTGCTGATTCTGGTCTTGTTGACAAACGGCTCACCAAAACATTATACTCCCTCACATTAACACCACGTGATGTAGATCATTTCCTGGACATGTCGGTTATGCTGCAGACTAATCCAGACTCTCTGTTCATGCTCAAGACCATTTGCTCCCTTCAGACGGCCACTGGCTACAGAGCTCTGCTCGGCTCGACATACAGTGAGGTCACTTTCAAAGAGGACTCAGATTCAGTGGAAATGAAGAAAATCCCAGATGATGAGATTGAGGCTGTGCTGAGAGAAAAGTTTAACATGGTGTTGGTTAATAAGTTCACACCTATAAACAAGAAAGCTGATTACTGCATGTAGTACTCTGCTACTCTCGACTCATCTACTCATAATTTAGAAGGCTACCCTGTGTGTGTGTGTGTGTGTGTGTGTGTGTGTGTGTGTGTGTGTGTGCGTGCGTGCGTGCATGCGTGCGTGCGTGCGTGCGTGCGTGCGTGTGTGTGTGCGTGTGTGTGTTTAATTGTACCTGAAAGCTTTGAGTCATTTATGTTGTTTGTTCTTTGCTTCATTATAGATGAGAGCTGCATTATTATTACAAAATCATTGCTCTTGATATTTTAACAATGGTCATTAATTAACACACGTGTCTGTTGCCTCATTACAAACATATGTGACAAATTTCACATTATACACATTAAACTAGCAAAACATACTTTTTAACAAACTGTATGCATCTTTGTTGTGGCATTGAATACATTTATAATCTATATCATTTACATTTTGGATGATAATCCAAATCCACACCATTCTGTTGTGCAAGTGTGGTGATGGTTTTGGTGAGTGTAACATTATCAATGCAATTTTTGATATAGGCACTAGGGAGGTCTGTTGGTTGTTGTAGGTGGCTGGGATGTTGTTGTTCAGCCATGTTTTAGTGAAGACAAATGCTTAACAATCCCTTGCCTCATGCTGTGTAGATCCTAGTCCAGTTTATTTTCCATCGAGCAAACATCTGAGAGTTAAGTGTTGGAAGAGCTGATCTGGTGGAGCTAGCCCTTAGCCTAACTTGTATACCTACACAATTACTGCACTTCTTTCCTCCTTCACACTGATTGTAAAGATGCCTTGTATGGTTAGCATAGTTGGTGAGACTGTGGTCTCGAAGTTCAGCTTCAGCAGTAAACAAAAGACTCATTGCTTCTCAGCAATCACTGGCGAGAGTTGGTGTTTGTATGTGCTGCCGATTTCTAAAAGGCTTTGGTGATCATAGATGTGATTCTTGTCAATTTCCTAATGAATTTGCAGTAAATCCATCTCACAGGTGTGACATATCAAGATGCACAGCCTCATGTTGCAAGGATCTGTATGTCACATGTTCTTGCGGAGTTCTTGCAGACATGTAACCCATTAAGCATGTTTGGTATGCTCTGGATTTGTGTATACAACAGTGTGTTCCAGTTCCTGCCAATGAAGTGGAGAGGGCCGACATTCCACAGGTCACATTCAACCTAATCGACAACAAAGGAGATGTACAAAGGAGATGTGTTGCACCGCATGAGGCAAATGGTGATCACACACAATAGTGGTTTTATTTTGGCCAGCCTAGTGCTGCGGTCACACTTGAGTTTGAACATGCAAAATTCTGTCGTACGGCGCTGCGAAAAGGGACGGGATTAAACAAGATGATTCGATGTTTAAAAAGCAAGCGATTGGTTCATATAATAAATTTCTGTCCAGAGAGGACATGTTTTGATCTTCAATTTTATAAGTTTTGAAACTTATAAAAAGTTTTAGATCTTTGAGTTCAGCTTATGAAAAATGGAAGCAAAAAAAAAGATTGTGACCAGATGTGGCCAAATACGGTGACCAATACTCAGAATTTGTGCTCTGCAATTAACCCATCCTATTGCACACACACAGCAGTGAACACAGACAAACATTGTGAATGCTGCTCCGCCTGGTGAGCAGTTCGGCGCTTTGCTGAAGGAACTCACCTCAGCCTTTTTTGTGCACACTTTTTTATAGTCGGCTGTTGTATGTTTGGTGTGTTTAAGTGCAGGTGTTTGGTCCAGATAGGAGTAGACGCAGCCGACACGAGCCAACAGCACAGTTTGTTTTCATTGATGCTAGTTCATTGGTGTCGGCTTGGTTTGTCCCTGCCTTAAAAGTGTTGCGTTTATATTACTGTTGAGTGTAGTATGCTTAATACAGGTTTAGATAAACTTTAAAATAAGTGGAAAAATATATATAATTATTGTAATCTCACTGAGAAGTATTGTCACTATTCAAATGCAGTGGGGGGATTGAGCATGATCAAACATGTGACGAGTCATGTAAGTCGGGTGATTAATGGCGCATTTATGTTCTGTTATGTTCGCTTTTAGCAATATTTTATATTCATAGTGTCAAGTTGTATGGGTCATAAAAAAAGTAATTTTAAAAAATTCCCTCATTTTGGCGCCGATAGGAATCGGTGTGCCTCAATCATTTGCCTACTTTCTCTATGCCTAGGGCTGGCTCTTGGGGTGTTCATATTAATGATGCTATGTGGATCTTTACAGTGTGTTTTGGTCTGATTGGTCTGTTTTTACTAGAAATTAACACTAGGCAAGTGACGATAACTGGTTTCAAGGTTTACCCCAGTTTTAAAAAGTCAAAGTTTTAAAACCGCTAAAATTTTCTGTTATACCATTCCCATGGTATATGTACTTTTTTTGGTTTGTTTTTTTTATACATGTTTTTACGACTATTTTATTTAGTTTTTTTCTCCAGCAGAAAAGGACCATTCATATCAAAAGCTACTGGTCAGGCTACAATTCAGCAAATATTTGAAAAACAAATCACTTACACACCAACATTATGTATATCAACACCCTTATTGCTTATAAACCACCATCCAAGCACCCATGTTTTGGGTCCTGCACATTGCAGTGGTTCAGAAAAATATCCAAAGATGCCCTTTCATGTTGTAAAGAAATTTGTGTTTTTGAAACTAACAAAGATAGCAGAAGTTAATAGTTTATTTTAATTATTTAGCCTGAAATGTTTACTGTACCAAAATACTTTAAATGTTTTTTAAAATAAAGTATATTGTGTTCAACAGGGGAAAAAGTTGTCGATTTTTACTCAGACATTTAAAAAGATCATATTTCATGTTTCATAATCACAATACCGTGACACAGTGAAACCATGATATTTTTATCCAAGGTTTTCATATTGTCAGAATCTTATACTGGCCCATGCTTGATTTACAATCACAGGATGTACATGAGAAAGAGAAAACAATGGTGTTTGAGGCTCATGCTATGTCATTTCCATGTACTGAACTCACTTTCAGTATATCCAGATTTTCAGTATATACAGATTTTCATTCTATGGCACCTTTAAAACCTCTGATTGGTTACGGGGTTCATAGGTTTAACAAAAATGCTTGTGGTAGGTTATAAAGCTCAGTGCTGGGAAAAAAATACTTAAAGGTCCTCAGAACACATTTTATTTTCATAAACTGATGCCCTTCATACATTTTCACATTTAACTTCAATGAGCCATTGACAATTTAAGCGCTTTTGTCCATTTTAGCCACAAGCCCCTGTTAATTCCTTCTGTACAAGTTTCTTCTTCTGTTGAACGCAAAGAAAGCTATAAGAAGATTGTTTTGTTTTTTTTATAAAATAAACCACTGACATCTATAGGACCTATTGTTTTAACTATGGATGTCAATGGCTATTTTTCTGTTTTATTCTTTAAGATATCTTGTTTTGTGTTTAACAGAAGAAAGAAATTCATAGAAACATTTGAGTCATGGGTGGAATAAACTTGAATTGAATCTAATTGAATCTACCAGGTCATCTAACCGTCAAAACAAAAGGGCAATTCTAAAAACAAAAACAATAGCAGGCAGGGGTCTAGTGATGGCTGTTTTCAAAGCACTGCTTCATGAAGCTTCGAAAACAAATGTATTGTTTTGAATCAGTGATTTCATTAAACAAGGCTTCGTTACATCATTATGATTTAGAAAATTCAATGGTTCTCCACTGATGGGGATCTGTGTGTCATTCATTCATTCATTTTCTTCTCGGCTTAGTCCCTTTATTAATCTGGGGTCACCACAGCAGAATGAACCGCCAACTTATCCAGCATATGTTTTACGCAGCAGATGCCCTTCCAGCTGCAATCCAGTAATGGGAAACATCCATACACACGCATTCACACACATACACTACGGACAATTTAGCTTACCCAATTTACCTATAGCGCTTGTCTTTGGACTTGTGGGGGAAACCAGAGCACTCGGAGGAAACCCACGCGAACACAGGGAGAACAGGCAAACTCCACACAGAAATGCCAACTGACCCAGCCAAGGCTCGAACCAGCGACCTTCTTGCTGTGAGGTGACAGTGCTACCCACTGCGCCACCATGCTGCCCGCGATCTGTGTGTAATACTATAAAATCCACATGAATCACTCAACAGATTTCATAGTTTTTACCCGACATACAATCTAATGACATAATGATACCAGATGATAAGCTAAGTGCATTTACACTGTAGATTACACTTTCAATTTAAAGTCTGCAACGTGTCTGCACCTGTAACCTCGTGGTTACTGTCATCGTAGTATGGTGATCACTGTGACCCAAGTTCGATTTCCGCTTTGAGGACCAGGGAGCTTATCACAGTAAATGGCACCATGAAAAAGGAGCAATAAATCAGCAGTAAATTCTCAACAACAGCATCAGGCAGAGAAACTTCTGCATGACAACGACTCAAAACACAGCAAAAGGGGTAAAGAAATGGTTAGCAGACAAAAACATTAAAGATTTTTTTTGACGCCCTGCCTTAAATCCAATTGAGAATCTGTGGAGGGAGCTAAAGGGTGATGGGTAAAAAAAAAAAAAGATGGGTAATCAGGGTGATGGCAAGGAGACCCATCAAGAAATATATTTTTTCCACAATCAATGATGGCTCTTGTACAGTGTCTTATTATCTTTTAGGAGAAGCCTGTGTCACAGTCAAAAAAAACTTGCTGTTTGAATAAAAGTAACTTTGAGTCAGAATTTGCCAGGGGTATGAATAATTTCAGGCTTGATTGTTGGCAATATGTTTGAAACAGTAAATTCTAATTATAATCTTTGTTGTTGTTGTTGTTGTTGCATTTCCACAGTTCTGACCACCAGGTGTCCCTAGCACATGGTGTTTCAAACGCTTCGAAACAATCAGGAATGAAGGACTGTAGGGGATAAAGTTTGAATAAGCCTGACTAACACTCAGGTGACAGCTCCCTCTGGTGGTGCACAGAGAAGGGGGCAGAAATTTAATTTACAGCAGATAACTGTATTAAATATAACTATTTTTTAAAAACATTAATATAAACATTTATAATGTAAAAAAAAACAAAACAACTGTGAATAAAAATCTGTAATTTTCGAATTTCTTTTTTATTAAAAGATCCTAAAAGTAAAATGCATCACAGTTTCCACTGTAATATAAAGAAAGACAAACTTCAGCACTAACAATTGTAAGAATCATTATTAGTGATTTTGTACCAATAATAACTGATCATAATAAAACAGCAAATCATCCAATTATAATTGTTTCTGAAGGATCGTGTGACACTGAAGACTGGAGTAATGGTGATGAACATTTTCATTTTTGGGGTGAGCTATCCATTTAAACTATTATGCTGCCTTTTTATTATACTATCTTTACAAAATAATTTTCGTACAAAGCTTTAGCCATGGGTTTGTTTAGGAAGAAAACATCATGCAGTAGTTAATCTAGTCGCCACTGGCTTGCATGGTTCGGGACCTGTAGAGCTGCGCAACGATGGATTTGTTCTTCAGTGTTTGGACTTTAAGCAGTGAAAATTAAACCACACTGAACTGAACTAAACTGAACTTAAACTCTGAAAACTGGACTGACACTGTTTCAATTTACTGCACTCTTCTATGTGAAGCTGCTTTGACACAATCTACATTGTAAAAGCGCTATAGAAATAAAGATGAATTGAATTGAATTGAATTAATGTCATTTTGACTTTTGTTAGCAACAGGCAATCTAAATTGATCAGAATCATTGTGGGAAATGAATGAGTCTAATAATGGTGTTTTATTTTTCTAAAATATTTTCTAACATAAACTCAATGTCATAGATTGAAATCAGTATATTTTACTGTTCACTGAATGTACTTTTGTCGTAGTAACGTGACCAGATTTCTGACGTGGAAACGTATGACGATTTTCAAGTTCAAAAGTAAAAATATCATAATAAAGAAAAACGAGGACAACATTTATTTATGTATTTATTTATTTATTTATGTATATGGGACCTCTATTATTATACCTAATAATTATCCTAATGATATTTTCTGTATTTAATAACATTTAACAAAGACTTTACTGTACAAACATACAGCTCTGCTCTAATTGACTTAAGGCTGAAATCAATTATTGTTTACATTTAAATGACCCTCGTCATTTTGTCACCACGGGCAACCTGAGTTGATTTGCAAATCCACACAATGGTCTATAAAGTTATCAATCCTGATCATCGCGCCACAAAACTCTGAGCAAATCTCCCGTTGGCTAAGTTTCATCAGTTTGGGAAGTTGTTCGTGATGACTCTACGGCGCTCAAGAAGGACCAGGACTCTCCCTGGACACCTCAAGGACTTCTTGCTGGAGCGCGTCTCTTCTGTTGAGGAGCGCGCAGCGGCGGCCAGGCCGGACACCAACATCTGCATGTCGGACACTTCCGTGGAGGAGCGACACCTGAGGAACGCGGCTGTCCTTCCTGTCCTCCGTCCCGCAGCCCCAGTCTCCTCAGTGGGTGAGTGTCCGCAGGAGGAGCCGCTCTCCATCCACGGCCGGAGTGTGAAGGAATATCAGCACATCTATCGCAGTGTGATGGGCTCCACCGTGAAGAGGCGCAGCGGCCGATACAGCCTTCAGAAGGGCCTGGAGATAAAGCAGCGGCTGTGGGAGAAGCTGGACCGGCCTGCACTGCTGGAGACCGAGCAGCCTGATGGACGTGTGCTCATCACAGAGATCAGATCCGGGTCCAGCGTCCCCCCTCATATCATGGTGGACATCAGCAAAGAGCCACTGCCCAAGGAGCCCCTGAGGAAGAAGCCCAGGCACTGAGCCATCCTAGTGCCAGATGGAGGATCATGGGCACGTATGTACATACTGTATATATTGTATATAGTTATAGAATAAGTTTCCAATATATCAGATTTGACTTTTCATTCAAGTTTTATCACATTTCTGGATGTTTTGGTGATTGTCTGTGCTGTTGATATTCGGCTCTCGGGTTGTTGGGTTCTTTTGGATGGTTTGCTGTATGTTGACATGTGTTTAGCAAGGTTTTCTAGGCAGTTTCTTGCGTGTTGCTGGTCTCCTCTGAGTGGTTTTTGGCACATTAGTGGTTGATAGGGTTGTTAGTGTTGGCTGTTGGGTTAGGGTAGGTTAGGGTCCCTCACACGGTTTGCAGCTTGACGCGCTGTGAGGGCTTGTGTGCATCAGTGATGCTGAGAGCTACGCCACTGGTACTTCACAGCTACCGGTAGGGTCACCCATAGTGGACAGGTCTCAGCTGAGATGCCCGACCAAGACAAACCACCTGATTCTGGACAGCAGAAGATTGGCCTGATGCTCCAGACAGAAGATATAACCTGAACGACCGGAAGAAACTTCTAAGTTTCTGCTTATGTGGAGTTACAGGTGGACCAATTCAAGCTACTGTTAGCTCTTCTCTGGAATATATATATCACACACACACACACACACACACACACACACACACACACACACACACACACACACACACACACACACACACACACACACACACACAAGAACTGTAGACATTAAGAATTAAATATTTATTGGTAAAATATTTATTAATTACTTTAATTTAAAGAATATTTTATATAAAAAAACCACTTTTCAATGTCTTGAAACAGGTGAGTCTACTTTCACTAAAACACATGAATGAATTTAATGGATTATTTACAAGTAATACTTACGGCCCTGGGGGAAAATAAAAAAGTGACCACTTAAACATTATTATTGGTTGAATTTAATTGATGCAAATTATTGAGAAAATTCTATGTTTAATGTTATAAAATTGACTCAGAAATTACCACTGAAAGAAGATTTCAATTCATTATTGTGTTCAATGTGAAAAGAAGCAAGTAAACATTTACAAAAATAATGTACAATACCAAGAAATTCATACAGATTTAAATGCACAAAGGTGTGTAAATTATGACAAAATTATTTTGTGTGTGTGAACTATCTCTTTATTTCAAACAATGAAGTTTATTGTACTTTATTGCATTTTAATATGAAAAATAGGATTTTTATGAAATTAAAATAATCCTCAAAATAAGAATCTAAATCTTCCAGTAGGTGGTAGTAATGTCTAATGAGTGAGACGACTCTGTCAAACAACTGAATCATTCAACAAAGAACCGCTGTTTTCACCAAAATAGTGAAACCTTTCTATGGTATTTGCTTAGGCTTGTATTTACAGTATTGTAAAAGTACTCAAAAATGTTGGTTTACCAAAGTCACACAAGTGCCAATTTCATATCTGTCACATCCATAACGGAGATGTGTCGCATCCATAACAAAGCTTTTTCCCCATAAATGCAAAAATGTAAAATTAAATCAAATCAATCATTTTTGTTCTATAGAGAGACAACTCTTATCCTGTTGATTAGCATTATTTCTTCTGGGTTGTGCAGTTTAATTCACAGACTTTCTACAAAGTATGTTGTAAACTGGCTTACTTTTTTGTCACATCCATAATGCATGTTTATTTTCCTTATTTAAAATATAAAAATGTTTACAGATTGTTAGTTTTCTGATCCCATAACTCTGTGGTTAGTTGTTTTGGAAAATATAAACAGATGTTTCAATATGATGTTAACATTTACTTTCTCTATGAATTCATGTTTTAAGTTTTACTGCAAATGTCACATCCATAACGCTGGAATTGCCCCTGAACTGAAACTCCTAAAACATGGATTCATTCAGAAAGTAGACACAAAGATCTTTTGTGGCTTTTAATGTAATTTTTTTATGCAATTCTCAGTACTTTTTTCATTTTTAAATTTAAAAAAGTAAATTTGACCTAATTTACAACATGTACATTCTCAAATCTCTGAGTGGCCATGATTATAAGATAAAACTCTGAGTTCAGAGTTTTAATTGAAAAATTATTGACCTAGATATTACTATTACTATATTACTAGTATCATTAGTTAATACTATATAGTACTACTGACCTAGTTTGTTTATGGTGAATGACATCCAATGTTTTAAAATTATTGCAATACATTTTAAAAATCCATTTTTTTGTGTCAAGCAGTCAGATTAACTGTTTTGTTAGAAACAACTGGAAATGGATTAGAATGGATTTATAAGACACATCCATTAGAGATTCCTCTCTAATGAAATAAAAAAAAATTCTCACTGAATTTCTCCAGATGTAGATGCCCAAAGACATCTTCCTGGTGCATGATTTTTCATGAGGCATTTATCAGTACAGCAACACAAATGCTCTTGTGCGCAGGAAGAAGTCCCTCGGACAGGAAGTGGAGAGCAGTACTTTGGGAAGCCCTGCTGCTGAGCTTCTAGAGCACCTGCAGTCCAGATACTAGATCTCTGCTCACCTGCACTCAACTCAACACTGATGCAGCACCAGGTGGGTCCTCATTCACTGTCACTTTGAGCTTTTGACTTACCTTTGACTAACCAAAGCTTTTGGTTACCTTTGGATTAAGCTAAATTTAAAATTTAGTGTCATAAAAGTAATTTTAAACAAAAAATGACAATTTACTTGCGAATGGCTTGCGTGTTTTCATTATTTTTCATTTATGACAATGTGAACTCAAGTTTGATTTTATATCTCTTGCAGTTACAGGCTTCAGATATGAAATGTGTGAAAAAGGCTAAGAATAAAATGTAGACATCAGTTTAAATTGAATAACAACAAGTTTGTCTTTTCAGGCTAAGAATAATGAATAAAGCTTCCCCGGAGATCAGCAAGTTTCTCTCACTTGTCTTCCTTCAGGTAATGATCCTGCTGTTTCCGTCATCCAGCATGTTTTAGTATGAAGTGAGATCCAGAAGTAGATTCAGCTGTTTTGTCATTGCAGATTGTGGTTTGATCCAGAATGGCTGGCCGTCTTGAAATCGACAGACATCCTTGTATCCCACAGTTTCTGGAACCCTCCGCTGGACAAGACTACACAGCAGATACAAAACACATTACAATCATGACTTTTGCTCATTTTCTGACAGCTTGCTGATACCATATTCATTTCTATTTCCAAGTATTTTAGCAACAATTTGCCAACCTTGCTTTTTCAGTCAGAATTAATTTTTCTGACAGTTTCCATTTTCTGAAAAGATGCTCTAAATGACAATATTTTTATTTAAAATGTTGAAGAAATGTTATCAGACCTTTATAGAATAAAATGCATATTAACATTTTACTCTAACCCATAAATCCAGAGAAACTGAGTCTCTAAACCTTGATCGGGAAAACGTGGAACTTGGATATACTTCAGAGTAGTCAATGTGCTGCTTGTATAGCAGTGCAGATTTACTGTCCTCTGAAAAAAACTCAACACACAGCCATTAATGTCGAAATATCTGGCAACAAACAATAGCACACCCTAGTGAACATGTCAAAACTGTGTCCAAAGTGTCTTTATTTTGTATGAGCCCCATCACCAGAGCTGCACAGGTTGCTGCTGGATGTTAGACACATGGCTCCGGTCTGGATTATTACTTGGCCACTCGATCACCTTCAGCTTCAACAGCAAGTCAGTGGTCATCTGCAGGTTCGGCCAAGTTTCTGAAGAGAGGGCATCATGTTGTGCTTATGAATGTCCCAGTACATGCAGTACAATGTCCCCAGTACCAGCAGCACTCATGCAGCCCCAGAACCATGATGATTCCACCACCATGCTGGACTGTAGGCAAAACAGAGTTCTCTTGTTACTCCTCACCAGGGTGTCACCAAAGACGTCTAAGCCAAACAAGTTTATAGTCTCATCAGACCACAGGACAGGGTTCTAGTAATTCAAGCTCTTGGACAGCTTATCTTGAGCAAAATGTTTGTAAGCACCTTCAAAAGAGGCTTCCTTCTGGGACCTTGGCCATGCAAAGCGACTTGTTGCAGTGTGCGGTGTATAGTTTTAGCACAGACAAGCTGACCTTCTGCTTCTCTGATCTCTAAAGCAATTCTGGCAGCACTCACAAGTCAGCTTCTGACTTGCTGACTTCCTGACACACTGCAGGAAGACTCAACTTCTTTGAATGGAAGGATTGCGTACTGCGTACACAGTTTCAGGGTGTTCTTAAAGCCTAGGTCGTGTCCATTAAAGGTGAAAAGCCAGAAAAAATAATAAAGAAATGGGTCACCACCAAGAGTATGGGTCAACACTTGGCCACATGTCACGACTTTCCTTTCCTTCCTTCCTTTATGGAGAGCAATGACACTTATTGTGAAATTCTCAGAAGGTGTTTTGCCATGAGGTGTCATGTTGAACATCCAGTGGTCAGTAAGAAAATAGTACCCAAAGCATCAAATTATAACTACTCTGAAAAAAAGATACACAAACTTGTGCAATTCTGTCAAGCAGACATGTAAAGCTGTCATCTCTTATGGTGTGCTCATTTTTGTTGCCAGCTATTAAAGACTATAATGGCTGTAATATGTTGAGTTATTTTCAGGAGGACGCTCAATCTATAGACTATTCTAAAACATCTTCAAGTTTAATTTCTATTGACCTCATTCTTCACATATGAGCGGGCGCTGCCATTGGAATCTTTTTGGCTGGAGAATTGCAGTCTCATTCACTTACATAGATTTTTAGACATTAAAATCAGCTCGTTAAGCTGCTTGATGTTGCAAACTGATATTTTCTTATTATATTGTTCTACTTTTTATGTATAAACATGAACACGGTTGTTTGTAGAGCAAGTAATTGGACTGTTTTCTGCCATTTATTATTCCTAGTCATTTCTTCCATAGGCAACTGAATCTGAAGTTCTAAAACAATTGCAAAAATGAGCGCATCGCAGAATAAGGTCAATAGTGTTGTCCCTTGATAACTCATGTTAAAATACAAACTTTTTTGAGATACTGAATACAGGAATTCTTAGAGATTCTAAATATCCTTGCACTTGCCCAGTTATTGTTTCTGACTGATGTCAACATTGTGTAATTCTGAACTCAGTGAGAAGGGCGACGATGAGGAAGACAACATAAAAATTGCTGTAGGCTCGGCAAACACTAAAGAGGAACCAGAACGAAGGAGAGGACCCAGCGCTCCTGACGGAACCCAGCACAGCAATCCTTCTGGTTCCAGCTGAACACACAATACATACAACAGTCAACAAGATCACGCCTCTAAACTCATTCAACTGATTGAAAGCTTAGAACATTCTCAGGTTAACAAAAACCCAACCCAGTCCATCCCTGGCTGTGGCGTAACCGACAGAGTTGAACAATGTGTATGTGAGATTTGTATAAAAAAAGGACTGAGTATTTTAAGGCATTGTTTTGGAACTAATTGGCAAAGTTTTAAGGAATTATACATTAATTCATTAAAAAGGTAACAAATTATATGAACATGACAAGCCAGCATTATATTATTATTAATACCGAGCCCCTTGTATGGTAGAAGTGGTGAGAGAGAATCAGGGCGGACGACTCCTCATTCTTCATCCTCTTCATATGACGGCGCTTCAGGAAAACACTAGGACACAAAAGACGGGCGGTTTACACTTCATGGCTTCAGATTACAGATACCAAACGTTAATAGGCTCTCCTCAAAATATCGTGACCAAAAGAAAGCTAGCTGAACCTACAACTAAACCAAGAACAAGTGCAAAGTGGAATCGATCGGAATGCCAAACTTTCAAAAAGGCACTTTCTGAAATGACATTATAGCTTTGCAGTATATAATGTTATTTTGTTTGGTTTTTTTCAGCTGTTTTCACAGAACTGCTAGCATTTTTTTGTTGTTTTTTTATTATTATTTTGTTTTATCCATAACTGTCACAATTTCGCGAAAAATGACAAATTGACACCTCGCGTGGTGAATGTGCATCTCTGACGCGTGACCTCCAATTCCCATCTCCGACTGGAACGCTGTCAAAAAGCCAATGTGCGTAACATCCTGTGCCTTCACATCCTGTCTAAAATTCCTTCTGGAATTTGAAGTCAGAGTAGACTGTATGCATATACTTCGCTGCTTAAGTAGACCTAAATGATTTCCTAAAAGTCTTGATAAACACATTCGTTATTTTGGCTAAAACTTACACGAGTTTGTTCTAAGTCATCGTGCTGCGGAAGCCTGTCTGATACCAGTTTCTTAAAGAGGTATAGTATCTTCTTCCAAAAATGCTGCTTGGCTGACTGCAGTCCATTGCATAACTGTTATATTTGCTAGATGATATGGGGATCTCTGTGTTGATTTAATGTGAAATGTATAGGGAGAAATAACATTCTGAATAATATTGAAATATACTTAAAATAGACTTGAGCTTTCTAAACAGTTTTACCACTAAATTGCTGATAGTACAGTAGGTAGTTTGAGATTGTGGAGTGGGATGGCCCATTTGTCAGAGGATTATATATTTTATAGAGGACCATACTTTGGTATTTGCACTGTTACTGTATATATTACAAAAAAGCTAAGCTTTGTGCTGAAGAACATTTAATGTTTTCTGTCAAGATGTATGTCTAAATGGATTTGCTAGAGAACATCAGTATGAATATAGGATTACTAAATGTACTGGTATATTAAAACTTGAATTTTCATTGGGAATATTAAACATTTGCTTAATTTGACACCTAAGCTCTTGGTTTGCACTTTATTGTATACTTGTAGTTGCAAAAAAAAAAAAATGCTGGGTTATTTCAATATAAATTTGGATCAGATGTAGACAAACCCAACCTTTAAGTGAAAATTTAAAATGATTTGAAATTATATTTTTTAACTCAACGGTTGAGTATGTCCATATTTGGCCTACATTTCAGTTGTAAAAACTATTATTGTTGAAAGTGAGATGTGCATAAGTCCCATAATATAACTTCATAATTTAGGTACCATTAGTTGTCACGGTTGTACTTTCCACAAATGCACGTGCAACGAGGATTATCAAAAACGTATATATTTATTAACAAAACACTTACAACAAGACACAGGAACATCAGAACACAGCCAGGATGAGGGCGGTGACAATACAATACCAGACAAGGAACTAACAAAACTTAGGGGTATAAATACACAAGATTACATGAAACATGATTAAACTAGTTACAAACGGTTGAGACACAGGTGGAACTAAAAAACACTAACAAACGGCAGGAAAACAAAGGAATCACATGACATAACAAAAGCACGTGGAACACTACACATAGGAAACGCATAACCCTGACAAGTTTGCATAATGTTTCACAATAATATGAAAAGATTTGTTATAAATATACATTCCTTGTGTTGAATTTATCATGTGGGACATTGATGGAGGGCAACATTCTGCAGAGAGAGCAAGGCAAAACAATCTAAACACTTTTAAGATGTATTCTCAATAAATATAGAGAAGACCTTACAAAGTAGAACTTTAGAATCTGCTATTTATATTATCAGTCATAACCATGGCATGTTGTATCATAGTCTACAAATGAAAACAAGCATTGGTTTCAGTATCCATTAATAATAATTCCAATCAGGGGTGTTGTTTTATAATTAAAAAAATATATATATGTATATATATATATATGGACTGCACGGTGGCGCAGTGGGTAGAATGTTCGTCTCACAGCAAGAAAGTCGCTGGTTCGAGCCTCGGCTGGGTCAGTTGGCATTTCTGTGTGGAGTTTGCATGTTCTCCACATGTTCGCGTGGGTTTCCTCTGGGTGCATGTCTAAAGACATGTGGTATAGGTGAATTGGGTAGGCTAAATTGTCCGTTGCGTATGAGTGTGTATGGATGTTTCCCAGTGATGGGTTGCACCTGGAAGGGCATCCGCTGCGTAAAACATATGCTGGATAAATTGGCGGTTCATTCCGCTGTGGCGACCCCAGGTTAATAAAGGGACTAAGCTGAAATGAAAATGAATGAATAATTATAAATAGATAGCAGTATTATTGTTATTATACAATTATAACAGATAAATAACAGAAATTAATCCTAAATGTAACTGGAAAACAATCTAAAGACAAAACTGGAGTGATGCTAAGATAATTTAAGAAATCATTTGCATGAATGTTAATTTCATTAGAATGGAATTCTATAGAATACAAAAAAGATGTTATAGAATTATATAGAATTATCTGTTGTGTGTTGTCTTACACCCGACTCGTGGCCGAGAATTATGTTTATTAAGTCTTACCTCCCTGACTTATCATCCCTCCTTTTTGCTTCATACAAAAAATCTATCAGGAGCCATGCTTAGTCTAAACAAGATCACCATCATTTTGTTTAAACTTTGTTTTGTCGACTTGCAAAACTCACTGCGTGCCGACACCTCCACATAAAAGACTGTTACGCCGGTTTCAGAACGCATGAGTATGGAAAGTCAAATGGGTCAAATTGCGCCTATTACCAAACGCGTGTCATCCTCAAAACGCCGGTATTTTCGGCATTTAAGACGAAAAGACGGCGAAAATCACGCCGTTT
>CAIGQV010000818.1:9550082-9582273 GCA_903798115.1 Danio jaintianensis | reverse complement strand
AGGGTTGGTCACTCCTGCCCTTGCCCTACACCATACTAATGAATTACTGTTTTCTAAAACCAAGCATTTAAGTGTCATTGTCCAACCCATGTCCATATATATATAAAGGGAAATACTTAAACAACACAGTGTAACTCCAAGTCAATCACACTTCTGTGAAATCAAACTGCCCACTTAGGAAGCAACACTGATTGACAATCTGTTTCATAAGCTGTTGTGCAAATGGAATAGAAAACAGGTGAAAATTATAGGCAATTAGCAAGAAACCCCCAATAAAAGAGTGGTTCTGCAGGTGGTGACCACAGACCACTTCTTAGTTCCTATGCTTTCTGGTTAATGTTTTGGTCACTTTTGAATGCTGGTGGTGCTTTCACTCTAGTGGTAGCACGAGACAGAGTCTACAATCCACACAAGTGGCTCAAGTAGTGCAGCTCATCCAGGATGGCACATCAATGTGAGCTGTGGCAAGAAGGTTTGCTGTGTCTGTCAGTGTAGTGTCCAGATCATGGAGGCACTACCAGGAGACAGGCCAGTACATCAGAAGACATGGAGGAGGACATAGGAGGGCAACAACCCAGCAGCAGGACCGCTACCTCCGCTTTTGTGCAAGGAAGAACAGGAGGAGCACTGCCAGAGCCCTGCAAAATGACCTCCAGCAGGCCACAAATGTGCATGTGTCTGCTCAAACGGTCAGAAAAAGACTCCATAAGGGTGGTATGAGGGCACGACGGGGGTTGTGCTTACATCCCAACACCATGCAGGACGTTTGGCATTTGCCACTGGTGCCCTGTGCTCTTGACAGATGAAAGCAGGTTCACACTGAGCACATGTGACAGACGTGACAGAGTCTGGAGATGCTGTGGAGAATGTTTTGCTGCCTGCAATATCCTCCAGCATGAACCGTTTGGCAGTGGGTCAGTAATGGTGTGGTGTGGCATTTATTTGGAAGGCCAAACAGCCCTCCATGTGCTCGCCAGAGGTAGTTTGACTGCCATTAGGTACCGAGATGAGATCTTCAGACACCTTGTGAGACCATATGCTGGTGCGGTTGGCCCTGTGTTCCTCCTAATGCACGACAATGCTAGACCTCATGTGGCTGGAGTGTGTCCGCAGTTCCTACAAGATGAAGGCATTGATGCTATGGACTGGCCCACCCATTCCCCAAACCAGAATCCAATTGAGCACATCTGGGACATCATGTCTCACTCCATCCACCAACGCCATGTTGCACCACAGACTTGTCCAGGAGTTGTTGGATGCTTTAGTCCAGGTCTGGGAGGAGATCCCTCAAGAGACCATCCGCCACCTCATCAGGAGCATGCCCAGGCATTTAGGGAGGTCATAAAGGCATGTGAAGGCCACACACTACTGAGTCTCATTTTGACTTGTTTTAAGGACGTTACAGCCTGTAGTGTGTTTTTCCACTTCAATTTTGTGTGACTCCAAATCCAAAATGACTGCATGTGACGATGTAGAAGCCTATTTGAATATGATTGAGGTTACAGCGATCACTGAAGGATGGGAGAAGAAGCACCCCTGTTGACTGGCAAGGTACAAATAGCGTATTTTTTACTACCCACAGCATCAGTAGAAAATAAGTTAAAAGAAGAAAATTTAGCTCGTACGGGCCTCTCACCTGTCTGTGCCTCACAGATGTTCCATGAGTGGAAATACAAACCTCTCCAGCCCCCCCGGGCTCAAGCAGGAGAATTAATGAGACTCGTGCTGCATTGGCTATTGGATGGGTCACCTATGTCAACTATGAGTTGCAAAAAAAATGCATGGTTATAAACTTAATGAAATTGTAGTCCTAAAATTCTTCATTTCCTTGTGCAGTTACAAAAAAATATGACTTTTGTTTTTTGCTTGTTTCTCATAGGCTTATAATGGATCTGAGAGAGTACTTGAACAGGATTGGGTTTACTGGCCAGCTCAACAAACCTGACCTGGACAGTTTGTTCACCATCTACAAGCTGCATGTTATGAGCGTCCCATTTGAGAACCTCAGTGTTCACAATGGAGAGAAGAACTCAATGGACCTGCATGTTATCTATGACAAAGTAGTCAAGAGTAATCGAGGAGGCTGGTGTTGTGAAAACAACCTCTTGTTCTCATGGGCCCTGAAGGAGATGGGATACAAATCTACCATACTGAGTGGCAAGGTGTTCAACTCTTTGGAACAGGACTTTCTTCCTAATGACTCTCATCTCATCAATCTGGTGGAGATTGATGGAAAGCAGTACATCACTGACGTGAGTTTTGGAGTGTCGTGTCAAATCTTGTATCCCTTAGAGTTGATCTCAGATAAAGACCAGCCACAGCCTCCAGGAGTGTTTCGCCTCATTAACAATGGTGAGAAGTGGATTCTGGAGAAGACCGGAAGGAAGCAATTGATCGTAGATAATGGCTTTGCAGATTCTAGCCTTGTTGACAAACGGCTCACCAAAACAATATATTGCTTCACATTAACACCACGTGTTGTAGAATATTTCCTGGACATGTCGGTTATGCTGCAGACTAATCCCGGCTCTCTGTTCATGCTCAAGACCATTTGCTCACTTCAGACTGCCACAGGATTTAGAGCTCTGATTGGTTGGACATACAGTGAAGTCACTTTCAAAGAGGACTCAGATTCAGTGGAAATGAAGAAAATCACAGATTGTGAGATTGAGGCCGTACTGAAAGAAAGGTTTAACATGGTGGTGGTTAATAAGTTCACACCTAAAAATAACAAAGCTTTTTACTCAATTTAGGAATCTGCTACTCTCTACTCCCCACATATCATTATATAGGCTCTCCACTGTGTTTTAAGTCAAGTCATCTTTATTGCTATAGTGATTTTTAAAAAGCAGGTTGTGTCAAAGATGCTTAAAAAAATGATAAAAAAGCCATAACAATATTTCAGTTAGAGGTTCATTTTCAGTATATCAGGCAGGCAGCCGAGTATTGGTAGAATGCTAGTGTAGCTAGATTAAAACTGTTGTAAAAATCTGTCTCGTCATAGCATTTATTTATTGCTATAATCTCTGATGATTTGAAGTGCTTCTTTTATCCCCACTTGTAAGTCGCTTTAGATAAAAGTGCTAAATGAGTAAATGTAAATGTAAAAAGAGGGAGAGCTGCAGTCTAAAACATGTCAGTGGCCTTAAGAATGATGGTCTAAATAATTCTCTGGCCAATTCTCTGTTAATATAGCCGAAAGTGATCTATGCAGAGACATCTGTCAGTGAGGTCTTTGTTGGACTCAATCTTGTTTTCTTGACAAACTGATGTCCTCTCTGGCCTTGCGAGGCTGTGTTGAGTTTGTCCTTAGGGCTTAAACAACCTTCTGTTCAGGATACAGGCCAGATCCAAGATTATGTGTTTCCAGTTCTGGTAGCCATGATAATTACAGCCTAACATTCCTTTTGAAAATTTGGATTTTAACCGCTTACCTGTCGCCATCCAAAAAAATTGATACCTGAACTTTTCTTTTAAGAAACTATATATATTATGTATATTATGCCACATATCACCTATAATTTTCAAGTGCAAATTCTAAATGTGTGGTGACGGTTAAGAGTTTGTCTTTAATATGAATGCTAGTGCAAGGAAATTTGTCTTTAACCTAGATTTAAACTGACGGAGTGTGTTTTATTATACTAACTATTAACTATATACTAACTAACTTCTTTATTATACTGAAATTAAAGGGGACCTATTATTCTCCTTTTTATAAGTCAAAGACTTATAAGAAAATAAGAAAAGACTATAAAAATAAGTTTCTTATGTTCCCAGAGTTTCAGCTCAAAATACCCAACACATTTTTATATAGCTTGATGAAATTGGGTATGACCCAAAATGTGCTGGTTATGTGTTTGTTGCTTTAAATGCAACTGAGCTGATGAGGAGCCCGAAGTTTCTAGCCTCAATGCTTCAGGATACAGAGTGTTGGTATTGATCTTTCTATAAAAATCAACCATTGCACAATTCCATCGTCCCTTGTTTGTGAGGAATTCTACTGTAAAATTATTAGCACAGACATGTAGAACTTCTTTTTTTTTGGTATTGTTTTTTGTGGGTTGGGGGGGGGGGGGGGTACATTTATTTTAAATATGAAATTTAACCACAGAGTCCTCAGCGGTTTAGATGTAAGAAGTCTATGGAGACTCTTATTCAATTCAATTCGATTCAATTTAATTCAAGTTTATTTGTATAGCGCTTTTCATAATAATTATTGTTTCAAAGCAGCTTTACAAAAGGTGCACATTATTACATTACAATTAAATTCGGAAAGTTAAGTTTATTAGTTACCATAACTTTATTAGTTACTAATAATTTTAACTAATTAACTAGTAATTAATAGCTTTTAACAGTTACACTTAGTAAATATAAACATAGTTAACCCACAGTTATATATCATATATGTGTATTAAGTGTATGTGTTGTCCTCAAAGTCCTCGATGGTTGGCATCATCTCTCGGATCACCAAGTCTCGGATCCTATCCATGGCGCTGCACAATCTCTACAGAGGCCTCTGGATGGGCATCCCGAGTTGTAAATAGAGAACAAAGAAAATAATTAGTGTATTTACTGTTCATATTGTATTTGAACAAGCGATATTAATTGTCAATGAAGTGCTATAAATAAAAATAGGAGTTATATAAACAAACAAACATAGAAACAAACATACAAGTAGTATTTCTAACAAGGTTCCTGATGTATTGAGACAGGAAGAGTGTATTGTGACATGGGAGATATGATTTTCAAAAGTTAAGTTGCTGTCTAATATAACACCCAGATCTTTTACAGTAGAGCTAATACTAACATTGTATGCCTCTAATTGCAGGTCGAGTTGTGAGAACTGCTGTGTACAGGATTTTGGCCCAATAAGTCATACTTCTGTTTTGTCTGAATTTAAAAGAAGCAAATTGTTGGTCAACCAATCTTTTACATCTTTAATACATTCAGTTAGCTTAGACAGTTCAGATGTCAAATGAGGTTTTGTTGAAATATATAATTGTCATCTGCATAGCAGTGAAAGCTGATCCTGTGTCTTCTTATAATGTCTCCCAGGGGTAGCATGTATATTGTAAACAGCAAAGGGCCTAAAACTGACACCTTGACGCACCCCATACTTTACTGGCCTGACTTGTAAAAGCTGTCCATTTATATTCACAAACTGGTAACGGTCAGTTAAGTATGACTTAAACCATTGTAAAGCCTGTCCCTGGACACCTGTAAAATGTAAGCAATCTATAAGGATATCATGATCAATAGTGTCGAATCCAGCACTGGGATCAAGTAAAACTAGTACTGAGACGCATCCTCTGTCAGCAGTTAAGAGTAAAACGTTGGTTATTTTCACTAAAGCGGTTTCCGTACTGTGATGAGGCCTGAAACCTGACTGAAACACTTCAGAAACATTGTTCGTCTGTAGAAAGAAGCATAAATTGGCAGAAACAACTTTTTCTTGTATTTTAGACATAAATGGAAGATTATGTTGGTTGGTGGCCGTGACTATGCTAATGGTGAGAGATCATCACTAATGAGTAAGATTTTTTCCCCTCTAACGATGTGTACAACAGGAATATCTGAAAATATGTGTTCTTAGAGATTGTTTTTTATTTATTGTGATTATAAAAAAACAAGTGGGTGGATTTTCATCGTTACAGCGTGGGTGTTTTCACACCATGCAGCCACTGAACTCTGGAGTTGAGTTTTACCATCTTTTAATCCATTCAGCCAATCTCCAGTTTGACGGGAGCACTTTCATCTTACCTTAGCATAGATAAATTACAATGTTATTACACAGAACCTGAACTGTGTTTGTATGTGCATTTAGAAAGATGCAAGTAACATTATTTAATAAACTGCTTATTTTTTATTATAACTTGACTTCTGCTTTGTGTTATTAATGGATATATAGTATAAGAGTGAATTGTATTTTCTTGTAATGTTTTGTAGGCAAACATACCCAGTAAACATGCTTGTGCAGGGCCCGTGCTGGCTTTTTCCAGCCACAGTGGGCTGCGGCCAGCCTACAGCTAATCGAAACAGGCCCAGTCTGGGCAATCTCAGGTATGGCCAACTGATGTGAGTAGCCAACACTAGCAGATATAGCCCACATTAATACCATGAAGGACTAGTGTTGGCCAGTTCGTTTGGGTCCAGAGCAGGGCCCTAGAGTTTAGCTCAATAGCTAAACATTGGCCCGTTAGTGTTGACCCTGCATGGGCACCCCTTACCTAGCCCCCAGGAAGTCCTTATTATGGCCACACTGGCCTGGGCAGTTTGAAGATTGAAAATTGAAAATTTGAAATGGTCCCTCCTTTGATTTGTGTGCATGAAATACTTATATAAGTGATACTGCCACAAAAAAGACATGTTTTACCATGCTGCCTGTCCATTTCATTCCACTTAACATTTTAGTATGTGTATGTAGTCTGGTGGAAGACATGTAATCTAACAGGAAGCAGGAAACAAAATACAGAGTGCCGCATGACCAACACAAGAGGGCTACTAACAGCTTATAAAATGTTCTAGAGTGTGGAGTTTCCCTTTGTTTGGACTTACATTTCCACAATTTTCTTACAAGCTTGTGTATCATCACTGTTTTGAAAAGCATATACACTAGTGGACTTTTTAAAGCACACCTTGTTTTTTGGATTGTTTTTTAAACAGTATGTTTTCTTGTTTTATTGTGTTGTTTTAAAGCCCAGTGAATGCTTGTGAATTTGTGTCATTCTTTTAACACTTTAAAATCACAACTAAAATCTGACCTATTTTAAAGTTTGCTACCTGCTGTTTTACCTAACTGGTCCTCGGCATAATTAAAGCCACATGGGGCTAGAATAGCATTATGAAAATAAATAAATCTATATGTATAATGACTGACCTGAAAAGTTTTAAAAGTATACAGATTTATTGTATAGATCATAGTGCATGCAATCTGTGCGCCTGAGTGTCATGCATTTAGTACAATTTCTGCGTAAAACTGGTGCATGCAGATCCTGGCACAGCAGCTCTGGAATGCACTGGGTAAGTTGACTGTATAAAACAATGGGACCAAATAATTTTATCTGCATATACATGGGCTTATTACAAGTTAAATATAATAGTTTCATGCATATAGTGCCATGCCTGCCTATTAGTGCATGCAGATCCTGGCAGAGCAGCTTCTAGTTAAAATTACTTAAACATAATGATTGGTTTATTTTTCAAAGAAGAATTATTCTGATTGTTGAATTTCGATCAGTGTGAAAGAATAACACAAGTAAAAATCAGAGCATGCAACAAATAAATATTTAAAATTAAAAGATAGGCGGTTTATTCCGCTGTGGCGACCCCTGATGAATAAAGGGACTAAGCCGAAGGAAAATGAATGAATGAACTTAACCTAACATATAGCTTTAAGATGACGCGCTCCACTCTAGTAGCCAATGAGAAGAGAGCGTCCGCGATTGGCTGTTTTCCGCTGACGGCAGTTGCGCGTGTCCGCAGGCCTGAGCTGAGAGCAGCACCGGGGGAAGAGCAATGAATTCTTTAGAACAAGCTGAAGGTATTTTTCAATATATCCATTATGAGTTTAGTGCACTCCTCTGCTGCTCTCATTTTTAGATTTTAGTGTAGCGTTCACCGCTTTGTTATGGCAAGTTAGATGTGTTGTGTTTACATCGGGCTGCTAGCATGTCGGCTAGGACACTTCAAGACGCTTTAACTGTTAAAATAGTTCACGATTTTATTGACATGCACTGTAGAAGCAAAAATATAACACAAAACAGCACACCAACCCGAATATTGACTTTAAACATAGTGATGCCAAGTCATATTAGTCTCTGACCTATGATCTATGCAAAATAGTGTGTTTTGCGTTATGTTTAGTAGCCATAAATGCATTTGCTTCTTGATAAGCTGATATGCATGTGCCTTTACATTAATATAAGTTACTCTCATAAGTGTATTTGCCATTTATATTTGTAATACCTGTTCATTGAGCATATTTCAGTGCGAAATCAGTTTGGCATCAACATAATGTGTTGGACTTTTAATAAAATCTGGAAAATGGATTTTGATTACTTTGCTGTCAGTACTGTGCTTGTACAGTTGTTTTTTTCATCCACAGACCTGAAGGCTTTTGAGAGGAGATTGACAGAGTATGTGTCTTGTTTGCAGCCGGCTACTGGTCGTTGGCGCAGTGAGTCAGTCCAGCTTGCCTGGTCTTATGTTTATTGAAATATAAAAACTGAACTGTCTAAAACCCGAGATGTGTCGAGAACTGTACATGCATATTAAGTGCCTATTTTATTTATATATATATATATATATATATATATATATATATATATATATAAGGAAAGGAGAGGAAAATCATGACATGGCCCAGTATGGTGACCCATACTCAGAATTTGTGCTCTGCATTTGTATGTCATTTGCATGAGCACACACACACACCGTGAACACCCACCCCGGAGCAGTAGGCAGCCATTGCTACGGTACCCGGGGAGCAGTTGGGGGATCGGTGCCTTGCCCAATATAGAATACGTAGTGCCAGTTTCTCAATTCGCATATTCGTTAATACAGAATTTACTTGGAATAAAAATGATAAAATCCTGCCTCCAACAGGAATTTCATAATATCTAATTGGCACTGCACATGAGCAGAAAGAAAAAAGGATATTATTATTATTATTATTATTTATATTAAAATTTGTTCAAATTATTATTTATTAGTCCTTAAATAAAAAAATATATATATTTTTTTAAATAAATAAATTATAAAAACTGACCACACAACTGATCAGATCTAATGCTCTTTCTAGCTATAGCAGTCATCCTATCCATAACCTTATGTTTTAATATTAAATTCAACCAATAATCAATGTTTACTGAATGTTTGGTTGTCCAATGTTGTATAATAGCATTTTAGCTATCATTAGAGTGATGTAAATCAGTTTTACATGATGTGGGGCAACATTTCTGAAAATAAACAAAACAAAGGAGAAATTGGTATTTTTGTGTCAAGTACATATGAAATATTTCTGTAACTCCCAAACAAAATTTATTACACTTATAACACTTATATATACCCACAAGGACTGAAAATGAGCATACTGTGGTTTACACTCCCTTGTTATCATTCATTACTGCTGTCTTCTGTTTGCAGTGATTTTGATTGTGGTATCTGTGTGCACGGCTACAGGAGCCTGGAACTGGCTGATTGATCCAGACACCCAGAAAGTATGTGAAATGAAGAGATGTCAGATCGTGTTATGTTCTGCTTGTATGCCCTGATAAATGTTGGTCCCTTATGTCCTTTCTTTCTACAGGTTTCTTTTTTCTCGTCTTTATGGAATCATCCATTTTTCACTATTAGCTGCGTGACTCTTATCGGCCTCTTTTTTGCTGGAATACACAAGCGAGTTGTTGCGCCATCTATGTATCCTTAGTGCAGCAGTTTGCTGTGGTCTTCATTATTCAGCCAATCTATTTTCAAAGCTGCAGATTGTAAGTAAATTCCAAATTCTCCTTAACCACTTGCAGTATTGCTGCACGCTGCCGAACAGTACTAGCAGAATATAACATGTCCTGTGATGATGTGAGTATTTTTTTTTGTCATCATTTGAAAAATTGCTCTGTGTTATCTCTGTTACACTGATTTTAAAAAATCATGTGCAAATTGTTTTTCTCTTCTCCATACTAGACCGGGAAACTTATTTTGAAACCACGACCTCATATCCAATAGCACAGAAGAGACAAAAGTGGATAGTATTTCATATCAACTTATTAATCATCAATATTGCACATAGGCCTAAATGCCAGGAGATCCAAAGTGTCTGGAGGTCGGCCTCCAAATGTGACTCTAACTGCCCTCTGCAATTTATGAAGAAGCAACGGAAGCTTAAAAGGAAACCCCATTTTGAACAAAACGTTGCTGTTTTTTAGAAAACATCCTTATTATTCTGTTGGAAGATTTCAATTTTACTTGATTGTGGATTTTGATGTCTTCATTTGTAATTCCGTGGTCCTGTTTTAGATGCATACGGTGTATGTATTTTTAAGTAAATTGCTGAACACCATAATAAATACTAAATGTAGATATTTGTTCAACTTAATCTGGTTTTTACCTATAGGAAACATGCCTATGACATGATGCGCTGCTTTTTTTTATTTTTTAAGTACTTTTATGCAACCAAAGGCTGCACTAGTTGTTTAACATAAAAGGGAAACAGGCAAATGCATCTTAAGTGAGTGTCAATGTTGATACAGATTTTATTTACTGTCACTTAAGAAGTAAAAATCTACAAGAATGTCTTTAAGTGAACTGTGTTGGCAATAATAAAAGTTGTTTGTTTTATGGAGTTTGCAGTTCTGTGTTATTAATATCACTGAACTTTAGAATGAATTAAAATGAAAGACAAATATATTTGTCAGTTTAAACAGCAAAGTTATATTTGATTATCACTGTCAATAAAAAGTGAATGCATTTAATGATAAAAAATGCTTAAAATTAAACGTATGCCATTTTTGTTAAGTGCCAAAAACATGAGTGATTCAACCTTTTGAAGTGTTTTTTTTTTTTTTCCTCTTCTCAAAATTGGCAATGTATTAAAGAGATAGTTCACCCCAAAATGTATTTAGATTTGCTCACCCTCAAGTGGTTCCAAACCTTTATGTTGTGTATTTATTATGCTGAACAGTAAAGCAGACATTTTAAAGAAATTTAAAAACCTGTAACCATTGACTTCCATAGTAGGAAAAAAACAAGTACTCCAGTATGGAACTAGTATGGAAGGCAATGGTTACAGGTTTCCAGCTTTTTCTAAATATCTGCTTTTGTGTTCAACACAAGAAAGTAAGTCAAACAGGTTTGGAACAAGTAAACGGTGAGTAAACAATGATAGAATTGTCAGTTTTGGGTGAACTGTACCTTTAAATGTTCTGAAATATCAGCAATTATAGCTTTCTCTTAAATTTGATTACATGTTTTACGTTATTAAAGTCAGATATAAAACAATTAACTTACAAATTCAACACAAATTTAGATTAATCAACGTATAACGTATTTTAAATATCTCGTCTCCAAATGCTCGGCTCATAAGGAATCGTTCATATCAGCGAGAATCATTCATTCATTTTCTTTTCGGCTTAGTCCCTTTATTAATCTGGGGTCGCCACAGCGGAATGAACCACCAACTGTTTTACGCAGCGGATGCCCTTCCAGCTGCAACCCATCACTGGGAAACATCTATGAGTGTGTATATATCCATACACACTCATTCACACACATACACTATGGACAATTTAGCCTACCCAATTCACCTATAGCGCATGTCCTTGGACTTGTGGGGGAAACCGGAGCACCCGGAGAAAACCCATGCAAACTCCACACAGAAACGCCAACTGACCCAGCCGAGGCTTGAACCAGCGACCTTCTTGCTGTGAGGCGAACATGCTGCCACCGTGCAGCCCTCAGCGAGAATCGCTTTGACTAATTTTGTCCGATTCGTGAATCAATTGTGCAGACCATAGACATGGGCTGAATTCGTAATAGCATACTAAAGCACTGTTATTATTTTGTTGAGTTATATTCAATTGAGTCGTCGATCCGACTCAAAAGAAAGATCGGTTCACGAACCGGACATAGCAAGAGCTCACACGGCCACCGTACTTATTATAAACATGGCGTCCGACGAAGACAGCGATGAAGATTTTGTGACTTACGGAACTCCCTTAGAACCTCTGGAAGAAGGTATTATATTTGTAAACTTACTTTTTTCTTCTCAACATTTTGATGCATACGAGCTGTGAATGTTTAATAAACACAATAGGCGTAAATTTGGCACACTTCCCAAGTGAATGTCACTGTTGATACATGTTTATTTCAGACGAACCCAGCAGAAAGCCAATACCTGTGCACGAGCAGACTGTTAAAGATGAGAAGGGCCGATACAAGAGGTTTCACGGGGCTTTTACTGGTGGTTTCTCCGCTGGTTACTTCAACACAGTGGGCACTAAAGAAGGTCAGTGAGAGACATTATCGATGGACTAATACTGTTAACCGGGTCTTGTCGTAAGTTAACTAATATGCTATGTTCTTTAGGCTGGACACCGTCAACGTTTGTATCAACTCGACAGCAAAAGTCCGAGAAACACAATGCCAGACCAGAGGACTTTATGGATGAGGAGGTTAGTGTGGGACGACAGTGTCACAGTGACGACAGTTTTGGTACCTGTAAAGGTCTTGGATTGTATTATTTATTCCTAATAAAGAGTACGTTTATTTGAAGGACTTTGGTGAGCATGGTATTGCACCACGAGAGATCATCACTACTGACGATTTTGCCTCTGAGAGGAAAGATCAGATAAAGGACAAAGCACGAGCTGTCAGCTCTCTCGCTGCTCTGATTCCTGGAGACCCTGGACTGCTGGAGGAGTTCATTGCCCCTGCACGGTACTCCATGCCCTATGGTCTGGCTGTAGTTAGTTACAAAGTGTTCATTTTTGGGTAATTTAGTTAGTTACTTGCCGCAAATACAATAGATAAATTAAACTGTTCTGTGTGAGTCAATACAGAGAAGCAGAGTAATTCTATTTTTGTTATACAAATATATTCAGCACAATAATTATATATATTTTTTAACTAAAGAAGGTTATATTTATTGATTGCACATGCTTAAGAAACAATTGAGTCAAATATTAGTCAGTGACAATACATGGTATGCATGAAATATGGAGTTTAGTGCTTTGAAACGTTTCCTGTTATGATACATATAAAGTTGAGTTTTCTTTTTTGCAGAGTAATTGTACTTGATAACTAAAGAATGTTATGCTTGTTATTAAAATGTTTAAGTATCAAACCTAAAGAATTAAAAGTTTATTTTATATTATCAATTGAGATTTATAGGGATTTTAATAGTGTTGAGTAAAGTAATTAAATTCTATGAGTAATTAAATTAGTTTTTCAGTCATAGTAATTAGAAAATTAATCTACATACAATTTTTGTGTAATTAGAAGTTTTTTATTTTAATTTTTTAAAGAATTTACCCAACACTGGCTGCAATGTAGCTGTAAACTAAACTGCTTGGTATGATTGCCAGGTCATCCATTGGTGTGGAGCTGCTGAGAAAAATGGGCTGGAAAGATGGCCAGGGAGTCGGTCCAAGATTAAAGAGAAAGCCACGCAAGCAAAACACTGGTGATGAGAGAAGATGTGGAAAAATATTTTTGCTATTTTTCTGTTTAAAGTTCATGTGTGGAGAAATTGTGATTTGTGAAATGTGTCTGCTTACTTTTGCTCTTTTCATCTTTCAGATAGAGTTTATGGCTGTTCGTTGCCACCCAATGGATCAGAAGAGTCTGAGGTGGATTTTTTTTCTAGGGTTTTGTAATAATAAAATGAAAAACTTTATTATGCTCACATCTGAAATTACATACTAAATATGTGCTTTATTTGTGACTTAAATAATCATTTCTTAGGATGAAAGTAATCTGGATGCATTACATGTGTTTTGTTGTCATTATCAAGTGACTTGTCATTTATGTCAGCAAGTGCATGCAATACTTTGTAGTCTTTTCACGTCTTATTCCACTTCATGACTTTTTTTTATCATCAAGCATGTCCCATTTATCTCATTCAATTTTCTTGAAAAATGAAACCAGCACCAGATACAAATGCTTTGTTTCTGAATCCAAAGAACAAAAATAGTTGCATAAATGCATTTCCTTGTGCAAGGAAAACACTTGAGCATGATGATTAGCTTTCAGGTTTAATCTTAGAGAATAATATTATTGTTTTGTTGTATGCTTTTTTTTTTGTTATCAGTGCAGAATCGTTGACTTGCAATAGAAATGCAATCAATGGGAAAAATATTATAGCTCTACTTTTTTTTTTTTTTTCTCAAAAAACCAAGTAGATTTTACTCTTTTCACATACTGTTTCCCTATGTACTAAGGAAGTATGTAAATTCAGATGTAGCCTATGTAATTGTTCTTTAAAGTGTAGAATTATTTAATGCTAAAAAGAAAAGCTGGAAAACTATACGTGATTATTTATTTTTATTTTTTTCCTCAGGAGGACGATGATGAATTTGCTCCAGAGAATGTGACCTTTGCCCCTAAAGATGTGGTCCCGGTGGACTTCACCCCTAAAGTGGACTCTCATGGTCTGGGTTACCGAGGGTTGAACCCTTTACAGGCCCTGGGTGGCGGATCAGGATCAGGACATATAAACCTCTTCACGCTTCAGTCCGACAGAACAACCAACCTATTTGGAGACAGAGAATCTGGACTTCAGCGCAGGGGTGGGATTGCAGGACAGGTGAGGCCAAAGTGCCAGAAAAGTATCATTAATTCAATATGAACAATTATAGGGATGGTTCACCCCAAAATGATAATTCTGTCATCATTTACACACCCTTGTTTCAAACTTTTATGAGTTTTTTTTTTATTCTGTTAAACACCAAAAATATATATTTTGAAGAAAGCTAGAAACCTGTAACCATTGACTGCGATAGTATTTGTTTTTTCATTTTTGGTAGTGAATGGTTTCTTTTTCAGCTTTCTTTCAAATATATTCTTTTGTGTTCTATAGACAAAGGGAACTCATAAATGTTTGGAAACACCTAAGGGTGTTTCACTTGTGGGTAAACTATTCCTTTAAGAGAAACAAGCTGACATCAGTGAATGCATGGCATGTGCAGGCATTTGGAGTTGGTGCAATGGAAGATGAGGATAGCGATATTTATCATAAAGACTCCATGTCAAACTACGACAATGTGCTGGGAGGAGAAGAGCCAGGAGATGGACTGTACGGATGGACCGCTCCCCAACAGTACACTAAAAAGAAGAATGGTTAGTGACAAGAAGTCTCTAGCTCTGTTTTTATAATGTCCTGATGCATTTAGGTTGCTTTAGGATTTCAGAACCGGCTACTATTTGAGTTTCTTTTGTAATGTGATCAAATTGGCTGTGTCTAAAAGCTGGAAAATGTTAATTCTTTGAGAGATGAGCTAAAAACACTCGTGTACATTCACTCCAAACCTGGTAGCATGTGTTTCAAAAACTACCTTAAAATGCAGTATGGCCGAAATTCAATCGCTAGAATTCTGACAAGGACCGAAAGGAGAGAACGTATAACTCTGGATTTGTAATCTCTTCATTAGCTCCCTTTTATATTTTATATTGATTTGTTTTTTTGTTGTTGTGGTTTTAAAATCCTCATGCTCTCATATAAGGCCTTTCATGGTTTGGCACTTTAGTATCTCTCAGAAATTTAAATGTTGTACTTTCCTAGATGTGATCTTCGTTATTCCATTCCAGTCTTTTGCCAGTTTCCTCAACTTGTCTGCCTTCTTTGGGTGGCTGGGCTGTCATCTGTCTTGCTCCAAATCTTTGGAACTCACTCCCCTATAATATGAGACATGCAGAATATTTTAAGATCATTAAAACTCACATTTTATAAACTCACCAATAAGTGAGGTGTGCATATTTAGAGTGTGTTGTAATTTTTAAAATGTTTTCACTTGTTACACTTTTACTGTCACACAATACAGTTTCATCCCTGTATCTTTTAAGTGTAAAGTTCTTTGAGAATTAAGTTAAAGGGTTAGCTCACACGAAAATGAAAAGTTTCTTTCTTCTGTTGAACTCAAAGGAAGATATACTGAAGAATGCTAGAAAGCTGTAACCGTTAAATACCATAGTATTTGTTTTTCCTACTATGGAACTCAATGTTTACAGGTTTTCAGCTTTCTTAAAAAGATAATCTTTAGTATTCAACAGAAGAAAGAAACTCATAAAGGTTTGGAACCACTTGAGTAAATAGTTCATCCAAAAATGAAAATGTACTCACTATCTCTTTAAAGTGCTATATAAAACATTTATTATTGTTGTCATTTATGAAAAAAAAAAACAGGGGTATGAATAATTTCAGGCTTTACTGTATGTGTATGTGTATGTATATATATATTTAATATCTTAAATTGACCAACTTTGCTGCCATTTCTAAAGAGAAATTAGTATTATTGTAATGAAATATTTCTCTTGGTTTCACCAAAGCTCTCTTTAGTTTGTTGTACATCTTCAACTGCTATGCTATAAGTTTGTAAAATCAGTTTTGTGAGATCTCTGTGCACAAACGCTGTATGTGAATCATTTTGTAAGACATGACAGTGAGGCAACAATTCAGCTGGCTAAGCTTTAGTGTGCAGCCACTGTTTAGTGTGAATATGTCGACTGGACAGAAAAAAATTACAGTTCTTGACAAATGTGTTTGTTTTTTTTGTTTCAGCTTTAAAAAGAGTTATGGCCTATTCGGGCAAGATTCTGGATGGTTTTGCATTGGCCTCAGAAGTCACAGAGATTAAAACGGTAATATTGTCTTCATTCACACAATACATGCACTACACTGTTTTTTAAATTATTATTCCTCATTTGATGTGATCTATTTAAGCAGTGAAATTAGTCTGTTTGGCTTTGTTTTCTAGGTCTATCCTCCCCCTGATTTGCCCCGTGATTTTCGACCTGTACATTACTTCCGACCTGTGATTGATCCATCCTCCGTCAGCCCCATCGTTGCCCAGGCACTACAGCTCTCACGTGGACAGCTTTCACAGGATGATTCACAGCAGGGCCGCCACAAGTTAGACTCCACTCAGAGACGTGACATGCTGGGAGAAACCGCTCTGCAGGGTGAGGAGGTCACAAGTTACTTAATCCATTTTTATTAGTCCTAAAGATAGCTTTTTGATTTGTTAAAATAGTTGCATTTACTCTAGGGTACATAAATATTTAAATCCATCCTTCAATTCCATGGCTATATACAAATTATGTGAACAATCACTGAAAGCATTAGATATTTGCTGCATTTTATTCGACTTAGCGTTTTCATGATGAGAAATCTATCAAATCAGAGAGAATATATTAAGAAACAATTCGTAAACAGTCCCATATACTTAGATTGCAACTGGCTTCAGATTAGGGCTGTCATGTTTTCATCAGAAAATGATCATGACAAAAACGTATTTTAATATCATAGTTTTTTTTGTTTGTTTATGGTCAGTGAATCTTTCAAAAAAAGTGTTAGAGATTTTATGCCAAAACTGTATAAGAGCGTACTAAAAAGTTACTTACTGCTTAAAAAATACATTAAAAAAGCATACTCAGTGTAGAATATAACCTGGTCATACTGACCATGTAGTCATTGTCATGAAACCTACCAGCATCAATTACAGTTCACTGGCATTAACAAATTCTTTGCTTGGGCCTCATGAGATGGTAAAGGTAAATTGGGAAGGGTACTTTTGTCAAATTTGGGCATACTTCTTCTGTCACATACTTTTTTACACGTACTAATTAATATGGAAGTATGCTATTTTTGTTTCCTAGTACTGGGTTGCGGCTGGAAGAGCATCTGCTGCGTAAAACGTATGCCAGAGTAGTTGGTGGTTCATTCCACTGTGAGGGACCCCTGATAAATCAGGGGTAAAGCCAAAGGAAATTGAATGAGTATGCGATTTTTGGATACAGCTATTGTCTTTTGTCTGTTTTTTTTTTATATATATATATTTTTTTTATTATTATTAATATTATTATTATTATCATTATTATTTTATTTTTTATTTTATTGTATGTGTAAAATTAACATTGATATTGATATACAAACATCTCACACTTATCAACAACATTGGTATTATGCTACAGATCAAAAGCCCTTCTGTGAAATGTAAAATGAAATAAATTGGTGGTATTTTTGATTGCTAATGAATATAGATTGTATTAAACTCATGTTTCATCACGTATGTTTGTTTATGTTCTACAGGCCCCAATTCTGTGTTTGAGCTGCTGGACAGTAAAGATAGAGAGCGGCTGACTGAGATCCGCAAAGCAGCAGAGGGCCAGAAGCCGCCAGAGAGTAACCTTTCGTCAGCTGTAGATCGAGCCGTTGTGGTGGCTTCAGCTAAAGCTAAAGCTGCTGCTCTGCAGGCCCTGTCCAGCCGTTTCCAGTCAAACTCCACACAACCTCAGGCTCCCTCTGAAACCCAGATGGCTTTGAGTGCTTGGTCTGGGCCCACTGCTGATGCTAGCAAAACCTTCAAACCATTTTCAAAGAATCCTCAGAAGCAGGCCCGCTATGATCTGTACATTAGTAAACTCAAGCAGGGTGATAAAGGTGAGTTGGAACATTTATGATTGATCTGATTTCTACTGAAGTTTGCTAATCAACATATGGCTCAGTGCCTATTTTTTTCTGATGGCTTTGGTAATCATTTGCAGATGCTGTGGAGCTGAGTCTGGACTCCTCCATGACAGAGTGGGAAAGAGGAAGAGAAAGAGAAGAATTTGTACGTGCTGCTTTACTCTACAAGCCCAGCAGCTCTTCTCTCTCTTCACGCTTCACACATGGAAAACATGAGGAGGACACTGACACTGTGGATGTTGCACAAGATCAAGAGGTAAAGAGATCTGCTTTCAGTTCAGACAGTTAGCTTTTCACACACTAATAACTATTCAGGTAAAATTTACTAGTAACTTCAGCTAATTAGTGATGTTTAGGGATTAATGTTCCAATGTTCTCTACTGTTAGCAACTTGCTTTAATATAGTTGTACTTTACCACTCTCTCTCTTTTTGTAGAATCCTGTGGATGACAAGCAGGCCGCTGTGGAGATGAAGATGTTTGGAAAGCTCACCAGAGACACGTTTGAGTGGCACCCTGATAAACTGTTGTGTAAAAGGTTCAATATTCCTGATCCTTATCCAGGGTAAGACATTCAGTTTTGGTGGATCAAATCACATGCTGTGGCTGAAGATGTTTCTCTACTCTACTGTTTCAAGAAAACAAATGTATTCAAAATTATTGTATGTACTGATGTACATTTGTAATTTACATTTTCATTCACACTAATTTTGGTTTTGATTGTAGTTTTTAAAAATGCTATTTATACATTGCATTATATGTAATTTGCACAAATTGTCTCGGTCACTTTGTCTAGAATCACTTTTTTAGTTATTTTGTTTTAACACTGCAAATTCTTTATTACATTTTGTGTTGTTATGATTTGTATCATTTATTTAAAATCGCCAGAAATCTGTATTTTGCTCTGTAACTTCCATTTATTATGTTGGTAATTTACAGGTCCAGTATGGTGGGAATGCCTAAAGTAAAGAGAGATAAGTACTCTGTCTTTAACTTTCTAACCATACCGGATAGCAGCCAGGTCAGCCCAAGTGCTCCCAAACCTTCCATCTCCAGCTCAACAATTCCTCAACTGACTGCAGAAGCCTCCAATAAGAAATCTAGGTGGGACGTACCAGTGCAGGCATCTGAACCTAAAGACGCACTCACTGCCTTCCTCAGTGAAACTCGCAGTGAGGTTTCAGCAACCAAGCAAACAGAGGCTGAGGTCAAGACTCAGACAGACCCTTCACCTGCTTCTGCCACTCCAGAGGTACTAGCGGATGATGCTTGAGTATAGTGTGTGTGTAATAGACTTTACTTCCTCATGTCATTCCAAATATATTAAAAACTTTTATCCTCACAACACAAATGATATTTGTCAGATTTGAGAGGTTTCTGTTCCTTTATTGAGATTCTGTTCATCCAGAACTATAAAGCTTCAAAATGTTTATAAATTGACTTTGTTCACTATTCAGTGTTTGTATGTGAATGAAAGCCAACACTAAATCGGTTAATCATGTCTGTTCAGCGGTCTTGAATTAATCTACTTGTCTCATATGGGTTTATCTCTGTATTTAACCTCCATTTAGAGGCTTATTTTAAATATCAATGTAATGATCACATTTTGTGCAGGTAAAAGTGGCTCAATCTGTTGAGAAGCAGACTGAGCAAAAGAATGAAGAGGAGGTGAAGGAAAAGGAGGAGGAGGAGGAAGAGGAAGAAGAGGAGGTGAGGCCTTCAATGGATCTTTTTAAAGCCATCTTTGCCAGCTCGTCTGATGAGAAGAGCTCCTCTTCATCTGAAGACGAGGCTGAAGAGGAGGAAGAGTTGGCCCCTCCAACATCTAAAGCAGCCCAGAGCACTACATCCGGGACAGTGAATCCACCCATCCCAGCTCAGATCACTCCTGCTCCTGACATCAGCAAAGCAATGGGTATAGAATGGCTAAAGATTATATATATGTGCGTCCTGTAATGTTTTCATAATCGTTTTATCTGCATAATTTTCTCTTCCCTTCAGATTTAAAGCATCTCACAGTCAAGAGTGTGCCATCTGCTGAAACTACAGCCCCAAATACTCAATCCTCCCATGATGCACCAGCTAAATCACAAGGCCTGCATGAAGAGGAGTTTGGCCCCAGACTGCCACCTCCTGGTCAGTTTCTGTACAGTCTGACAACCTCAACGGGCTTTATTTGAGGTTTTTCTGTTTTTTAAGTATTTTTCAGCCACCGATAAACTTTTGGTGAATGGTTGATGTTAATAAGGCTTTTACAGCATCAATAATGTGATTTAATTAAAATATAGTCTGTTAAATAAACTTAACCATACATTTAGTTATTCAAGCGTAAAATTAAATGAAAGGCTGTTTAAACTCAAGGTCCGTGAGATACAGTACAGCAGGTGAGCTGTCTATATTTTAAAGACGTGGCATGGAACAGTGTAATTTACAGCAGTGCTTCTTGTCCGATATGAGACCTACTTTATATTTTTTCTCGGTTAGGCAGTGAAGATCATTGATTTTAAACAAACCAGAACTTAAACACTTAAACTTAAACTTATAATGGCATGAAAGTTCACCAGAAACAACTGAGTGGGCTTATTAAATATTCATGTTAACACTATGTGAATGTGTTTAAGCAGTAATAATAATAATTTATAACAACAACATGCATTGGGATAAATAAATATCTAAAACATATGTCACTGAAATAATGGATTTAATTTGACCTAAATCTTACAAGATATCTTTTTTTTTTTTTAGCAATAGCTGAAACGTTTGAATATTTATGCACCATAATATTAGATTAACTTTTTGTTTTTACTGCCTTGTATTTTATAAGAATGTCAAGTTCTCATGTTGTGCCTCTTTTCATCAGGGTTTATGCCGTCTACACACTCGGCGCAGATGAAGAAACAGAAGAAGAAAGATAAAGAGAAACACAAAGCCAAAAAACACAAGAAAGAGAAAAAGGTGTGTTCTTCTGGAACATATTATCCTGGTCTGAGTGCCCGATGTCTTTGCAAAACTAGAAATTACATTTCATTTCTCTCTGTTCTGTTCTCAGAAGAAAAAGAGCAAGAAGCATAAAGGGAAACAGAAGAAGAGGCATGAGGAGTCTGACAGCAGCTCAGATGACACCGACTCCGACAGTGAAGATGAAAATAGAGATGTGCCCACCAGTGAACTGCTCCAGAGGTCAGAGCTCAGATTGTGTAACACTCAGCATTCTTAGCACTTTTGCTATTTTATTTATTCTAATATCTAATCTACCTTTTTCTCCTATGACTTTAGGTTAAAAAACATCAGGAACAAAAGGTAGAACATGTATGAAGAACTGCCTGTCCTTAGTGAGGATTTTGTTTTACAGAAATGTCAAGATGCTACAGTGTGTGCGAGACTGTGTGTGGGTGCAAATGTGTTTGTGTGCCCACGTTTGGTCCATTTATTTACATAAGTGTACCTAATTTCAAAATGTGTTATAATTACAGAAATTTGTAATAAAGAAAAAAAAATCCAATAAAACAAACAAAAAAAATTGTCCATGTTTTACTTGAGATGCATGTCAGTGTAGTCAAAACTTCAAATGAAGTGTGAAGTATTGAACTGAAGTATAGATGTTCTATTCGTTAACTTTAATTGCTTGCATCAAAAATGTCCCACATACCTGAAATGAATCAAAGTAGGAAAGCCCAGTCCCAAGTGAAATTTAAAACCTTTAATTGAGGGTTTTTCTTCTCTCTAATTAAATTAATTTCTTTGATTTTAAAGTGTCCCACCTGACATTGGACTACATTTAAACCTGCTATCTAACATGCTTACACTGTACAAGTAGATGTATGCAAAACACATGTACAAAATGTTTTGCAGATTGTTTCTATATAATAAAACATTTATATATTGTGTTTGTGTTGTCACAACTGTAAAATAAGCTGACACAGACAGTTCAGATCTTGTTAAGGTGGGCTGCACAGTCCTAGGGGGTCCATGCACATGTTTGGAGAACAAGCATTCATATAAAAATATCAAATAATTTAATTGATAAAATAACAAATGAAAAATAAATACACATATAAAAAAATCTAATAAATGTAGTTATTATAAAACAAAACTAAATAAAAGTTTAAAAGCGACAAAATTAAATTACAACAATATAATATGAAATGAATACAAATTTGATCAATATAAAAGCATGTTAATAAGTATAGTACAATAATATTTAGGGAAAAAACTAATAACGTTAATTTAAAACATTTATATTAGTTTTATTACTTGGGGGGTGAGGTGTTATAGGATCTGGATCCCTCGTAAAAGCATGATTATTTGGGCGTCCGGTGTTATTGACCTAAAAGACTAGCGCCCTTATTTACAGTAGTATTAGCAGACTATGCTATTTGTAAACACTCTACTGCGGATAGTTATATGACGTATATATAAGAAAGCTAGTGACCAATCACGCAGCGGCGCCGTGGCTTAGTTGGTTAAAGCGCCTGTCTAGTAAACAGGAGATCCTGGGTTCGAATCCCAGCGGTGCCTTTTGTTACCTGTCGACCCAGAGCTACGTTTAGGTACATAACATTCAATTAGATTAAGATAATACGAGTAGTAAAACAATTAATTCAAAAGTACTAATGCGACCGCAAATATGTCGCACAGAACAATCTAGTCGTACGTAACTAACGTTGTAGAAATTAGGCAGTGTTTTTTTTATCTTGAAACCTTCTTGACTTCAAGAAAAATCTTGAAATATCTTGACTATTTTTTGTTCAAAAGACTCGATAGGATGAATTTTTCAGCATAAATAAAGAAGTAGATAAAGAAATGTGACCCACACGTCATGGTTTCCTTCCACTGATGCATCCCTCCGTCCACAAGAGTGCAGGCTTTTACTTCCACAGTCCCGACAGCTGGTAAGTCTCCATCAGACAAATGATGAAAACAAACCCAAGCAAAATTCATATAAATGTCTGTTGATGATTCTGTCAAATACACGCGTATTAAAGGAGTGCCCTCTGTCATTTGTGTTACTGACTATTCAAGTGGAACAGTTTGTCGTTTACACGAGCAACATATTGTATATCTTGGTGTGTTGAATATTGATCTGAGTGTTATTTTGTGCGAGATGCGCTCCAGCAGATGGACAGCACTTCACTGAGCTGCAGTGCCGAGATTACAAACCACAGATTATTACATAACTGACACAAACTGTTAAGTAGAGGAACGATATTATTAGGCTACCCGTTGAGATTTATTGAAAAGAAAAAAATGTATTAAGCAAGAAAGTCAATTCCTGGATGAAGGATGTGTCCTGTTGTTCGCACTGAACCTCCAATCCCGTCTCTCTCTCCTGCCTGAAGGTCTTTCTGCTTTTCCCTCCAGACAGACAGCGCGATGAGCCGCGGGACACACAGAGGGACACACGCCGCTTTTGATGCCCCTGGAAGAAGTTAAATCGACAGAAAGCCTGAAACCGACATGAGACGTTGAAAATCAGTTTGGATTATGAGGGAATGACCTGAGCTGCGAACAACAGGAGATGACGGTGATGATGGAGAGAATCGGGACTATTCGGCTTTACCTCATGAAATGGATTTGCCTGCGGTGGGCTTGGGTTTGTGTGGGTAAGTAGACTTCATAGTGTTTGTGATGTTATTATCACTGACATACATTTTATTGAACAAAAGAATGAAGTGCAAGGTGCAATGCATTAGAAGTCAAGCTCTCACTTTTTATGATCTCTTTTGTTCCCCCTATCATAAATATATGACATATCATTTCATTCTCGGTGAGAGAGTGTATAGGCAGGTTGAAGATTATCAGATGACAAAGAAAGGTTAAGCGGCGGCGCAGCAGCAGCATTCATACAGGGATCCGCTCTTGGCTTGTTGCCATGACAGTTATAAACACGACTCTATCAGTCTGATCTCCAAAACAGATTGCAGGTTGTCAGTTTGTTTAACAAATGTGTGCTGTTGTTGTGCAACCTTTCATGGAACTAACTTACTTAGCCCACGTGCAACTGCCCAACTTGTAGTCAAAATGTAAACATCTCATATGCCTTCAACCAAGTGTCAACTAGGTTAAATGGTTTGGTTATGTGATGAGATCAAATTAAAGGTAGAGTTCACCCAAGAACGATTTTTTTTAATCCAAAAATACTTGAATGTAACATCATGAGCCAGAGAGATATTAATCTTGTTTCACCTGTATGTTTGTTCATTTACTCTCAAAGTGCAGGTTGCCATTGGTTTGAATTACCAATAAGGACCAATGTTTTATCTGAAAACAGCTTTTCGCATGGCTTGAGATTGAGAATTAACAGCAAATTGTATGTGAACTGTCCTTTTAGACAATTTAAGACTTAATACTTTATGATCAGATAATGCGTTTATATATATATTCGTCATCCTCTGTACATCTTTCTTTTTCCTTCTGAGCATCATGTTTGAGGATTAAATCTACGTTCACAGCAACTAGAAGGCATGGAAAATAAAGCTAAAGCAACAAATTCACAGTCTGTCAGGCAGAAGGATCTGATCTCACCCACAGTCTATTCCTAGACAGCTCTCTGGGCTTGTCTGAGTAACACTTGATCTGTTGAGGTCAGCTAAACGCTCAACAAACAGCCACAGCGAGAAGACAGTGAATATATGTGAGAAAGAAGTGTGCTTTTGTGTGCCCAAGCAGATATCAGAGACAGAGGCGTAAATGGAGAAGGAATGGTTGTGTTGTGTGGTGGTGGAGGTGGTATCCTGTGAAGGGGTGGTGACTAAAGAGGGTTTGGTTGGGGGTGGGGGCTTGTTGATAGTGCCAGTGACACCTAGAGCTCTTCCTCTCACCCACAGACAGACAAAGAGACTCTCGTTTTTTACCACTCTCTCACACACACACATGCAAGCTTATTCTTTTCTCACTGATATACTATGTCAAGATATATTTTCCCTACTAGATGTGATGTGTGTCAAATATATTGACAAAACGTTTGCTTTTAGAGGATACTTTCCATCTGGTAGATGAGCACAATGAGGATGTTCATTGTATTCAACTGTTTTAATTGGCAGTAGTCCTAAAGTGACATTGACAAATATCCCAATAATAGCAACAACAATTCTCCCTTGATTTGTTCAAATTTCATCCAGCAGAAAGTCTAATTAAAGGGTTAGTTCACCCAAAAATGAAAATTTACAGACAATTTACACACCCTCATGTGGCTCTAAATCGTTTCTTTTTTTTTTTCTGCAGAACACAAAAGAAGATATTTTTTAGAATGTTGAAAACCGCTCAGGGTGGCACTGTCGCCTCACTGCAAGAAGCCCAGTGTTTGATTGGGTTTCCTCTGGATGCTCCAGTGGTGTAGGTGAATTGGGTAAACAAAATTATGAATTAATGTGAGTGTATGGGTGTTTCCTAGTTCTGGTTTGCGCCTGGAAGGATATCCGCTGCATAAAACACATGCTAGAGTAATTGGCAGTTCATTCGGCTGTGGAAACCCCTGATAAATCAGGGACTTAGCCGAATGATAGTGAGTGGAAACCGCTAACTGTTGACTTTCTTAGTAGGAAAGTAAATAGTATGGAAGTCAATGCTACTGGTTTCCAGCGTTCTTCAAAAAATTTCTCAAGCAGGAACTCAAGCAGGTTTGGTTTAAGCGGAGGGTGAGTAAATGATGACAGAATTTAAATTTTTGGTGTGAACTATCCCTTTAAGGTGTATGTGTCATAAATTGTAAATGTCTGTAAAAGTCACAGGTAAGGATAATTATTTATTGTAAAAGTTATAACTGTAAGGGCGCATGTCCACCAATGTGTTTTTGCACAGCTGGAAATGCCAGTGCTTCTTCTCCAACTGTCAGCACATTTAATTTCGCTTAACATAAAACAGACGCTTAGTGCCTCGCCATATTGCTGGCATGCTAAAAAAAAAAAAACAGAGCTTCCATTGACAACAAAATTTAATATTCTTCAGTGAACACACCCTGCTCAAACTGAGGTCTGTCAATTTATTTTATTTTATTTTATTTTATTTTTTGTTTGTTTGTTTGCACATGTCCCAGTCCTACATGACCAACAACTCATTGCATGGTAGTGCATATAGAATCAAAGTCCCTTTATGGATGTTTTCTATTGTCTATGATAGAATGCAGTTACATGCGCCTATGATTTAAGACACTGGGCATAAATGCTCTGCTTTTTTCTCTCATGTTTATGTCATGTTACATAAGCAATATCACAAAAGAAACAAGTGCTATATCACTTCAGTGCTAGTTTTTTTAATTTTGCCAGTAAAAATATTGCCTATAAAGCCTGAGCAGAACTGTTGTTCACAAAAAGTAAGACACAAAGGCATGACTATGTAATATATAATGAGTGACAATTTAATTAAATGTATATTAAAATGTATAATAAGAATCATTGACTTTTCAGTAGTTTGTGAGTACTTCATGTATTTATATATGTGACAATTACACAAATATCTAGAAAAATTCAAGGATGATTATTGTTGTATATTTTGAAATAAATAAATGTTGGGTATATTATGCATGAAACGAGGACACAGCATTCTTAAACCTGCCTCTGACATGCACTGATGTTTTATCTCTACAGGTGTTTAATTTTTTACACGCATTAATAGATACAGTTCAGTACTGTCCTTTTTCTTTAAAGACCAGTGATTCATTATATAGATAAAAGAGGAACATTATGATAAAGATTAACCACCTGAATTCTTAAAGATTACAAACTGAATAGATCATACACCCACTCGCACTTCCTGCACTATTTCTGTCGCTTCGCAGACACATTTCTTCCCTGTCTTATTGTGTTTCTGTTCAGATGCATAATCGTTAGCGCACACTCTCACACACTAAATTGAGTATCGCGTATCTCTCTAATGCTTCTTGAGTGAGTGGATCAAATTTTGGCCATCATAGATACCTGGCCTGCACTCAGGAATCCATAAAGCCTTATGTGAGATGCTGATGTCATTTCAATCACAATCTGACAGCTGTGGTCACTTATGACTCACCAGATGCGCATTTCTTGTGTGTGTGTATCTGTTTCTCAGCTGCCTGTGGTGGTAAGGTGGAGTTACACACGGAGAGGAGAGGAGTGATTTACAGCCCATTATGGCCCCTCAATTACCCGGCCGGAGTGAACTGCAGCTGGAATATACAGGGCAGCCGTGGAGATGTGATCACAATCAGGTAGATGCACACAAGTAATCTCTCACAGCGGTGATTAAATGAGTGCTGACTTATTAATTCTGTTTACCATGATGCGTAACAAGATGTTTTACCATTTACTGTGCCCTCCACTATATTGGCACTCTTGGTAAATATGAGCAAAGAAGGCAGTGAAGAAAATTTATTCATTGTTTTACCCTTCTGAAGACGCATGACTTTGTTTTTGGATGAGATTAGTGCAGCATTCATTCCTACGGGTCATGGAAATTCTGGAATATCAAGACATTGATTTTTTTTATCAAAGTCATGGAATTTCTGTAATTTTTGCATTAGTTTCCTTTTTTTCATTTTAGTTTTAATTTTATTAAAATATTTTTTGGTGGTTTTTTTTATTGCTCTATTTCATGCTTGCCAGCACAGTGGTTAAGTGCTTAACACGATTTCCTCACAGCAGGTAGGTCGTGGTTCGAGTCTCGGCTGGACCAGGAGGCCTTTCTATGTGGAGTTTGCATTGTCTTTAAAAGACGTGGAGTAAAAGACTAGGGTAATTTCAGGGGTCATAAATGAGCATATAAAATTGTTTCTGGAGAACTTTTTAATTTACCTCATACTTACTATTTAGAAATCAGAGAACAATTTAACTTAATGAGTCAATGCACTCTGTAACACTTTTCAACTCATTAGATGTCATGGAAATTCAGCTTTTTAGTCTGTGAAGTCAGGGACGTTGTTATTTGGCTTAAAGTTTGAATCCTGGTAAAAAAATGTTCTTCAATCCCTTTCAGACAATTTGTGATGATGTAGGTGACATTGAAATGTAGTTTTGGAGGTTTTCTGACCCCGAGAGCAAACTAAATTCTGCAGTTCTCCAGCTGTGATTCTTTTTTGGCCGTTCAACCATCTTTCTAACAGTGCATAGGGGCACACAAAAAAAACCTTTTTTTCCAAACTGATTCTTATTGCCCCGATGGTGGAAATGGCCATTTCAGTATTTTTTTTTAACCATTTTGTGAAACTCAACAACCTCGTCTCATATCACAGCTTTGTTCTTTAATGTAACCCATTGTGATGAATTACAAAGGCTGTATCCGAAATCGCCGCCTATACCCTTAAAAAGTGCACTATTTGAGGGAGTAGCCATTTCTAGTGGTGTCCGAAGCCATGGTGGACTTTCTGAAGTGCACTCAATCAATCCCACAATGCACTGCAATAATGAGTGTACAACCTGTGTACACTCAACAGCTAGAAAATACCCACAATGCACTATGAGAGTTTGCACAGAATGAATTGGAAAAAGAGTAAGTTTCAAATTAAATTCTTATTAAATTGAAGTAACATTTGTGTACATGACAAAAATCGAACTACTTTGTTTCATTACTAATAGACAGCTTGCTAAGTGTTAAATAACTATCGCAGGGGCTGACCAAGAAGTTTAAAATCTTTTATTTTTTCAATTTATCAACCACCAGTCCACCAAAGAGGACTACTGTATATTAGTGAAATAATGTAAGGAATAGTGAATAAGGGTATAGGGGGTGGTTTTGGATACAGCATAAGTGAGTTTGGCCAATGTGCTACCTCATATAAACAACCCTAGTAAACAGGAAGTCTTGTTTTCCTATTCAACCAGGTGTACAAAAAATATTATATATATAATATATCAATGGAAATATACTTCCAAATTATTTTGCTCCTGTGAATATTTAATAAATGTATTTGTTTTTTGAAAACAAAAAACTGCTGTTCTGTCCAATGTTTTTGTATTTTATTTTCAACATGCAATTATAGTAATATAGTATATACAACAAAACTGCAAAGAATTAGAGTAAATAATAAGAGTAAATAATAATTAAAAAAATTCACATCGCCTTGGCTCATATTTACCAAGGGTGCCAGTATTAGTGGAGGGCACTGTAAAATGCCTATTCAGCAGCTGTTCTGTTCATGGGATCCTAATATGAGAAATAAATGCCTTGCTAATGTCTCTTTCCCCTCTGTGCAAGCAAGAAGTGCTGCTGTTTTTTTAAACAACACTTTGCAGCTTTCACACTGTTAAGCACACACTAGTAAACGGAATGAATTTGTGGTATTTTTAGGTCAAAAGTTGATGTAAGCATTTTTCAAACTACTTAACTCTTTTGTGTATTTCAGTGTTTATGAGCGTGTAAGTGTATATTGGACTGTGCAGTCTTCCATATGAAGCGCTTGGGCTGCATAGCTGACTGCAGGGATTTTATAATTCACTGTTTCTCACCTCTCCTATCACTGATGTGTGTGTGTGTGTGTGTGTGTGTGCGTGTGTGTGTGTGCGCGTGTGCGTGTGGGTGTGGGTGTGTGTGTGGGCTTTGTCACCGCTTTAATGAAATTATCGAAAGCATGACATCATCTCCACAGGGATCTGTTCTTAGTGGAAACCTCAAGGCCAAAGAGGATAATAGTTCAGTTAAAGAGAATTGTAATTTATTTTAATCCATTCTGGCGAATTACTTGTTGTAGCAGTATCTACATTATGCTTGTATCTACCTTTAACTGTCCTCTTTAGACATTTTTTACAATATTAAACTTTGCAACTATATGTCTTTAGTAGACTGACTGCTAAATATTTGATAACAGTTTAATTTGAACAAAATACGTTGTACTATCCACCTTATTTTGCGGATGTGGAAGTAAGATCTTTTCTAGACTTCTGATTCATTTGCCTAATTTCGTTTGTCGGATTCATTTGTTATTGTGCTCTTATCAGTCTGTTTTTTGTTGTTGCCCTGCAGCCCCAGTGAGCATTTTTTGCCCAATGGTTAAACATTTACATTAAACATTTACATGTATGTATAGTCATTTAGCAGACCCTTTTGTCCAAAGTGACTTACAAATGAGAAAGACATTAAGCCTTAAATTGAAGAGGCAATAAACAACAAGCAGTGCAACTTATACAAGGGTAAGAGGGTGCAGACCCAGTGGCTGTTCTTTAAGCTTCAACTGTTAAGCAGTGCAGGGCGATAAAGAGAGGTGTTACATGGGCTTTCTTGGCCTCATTGAAGACCAGACAAGCTGCAGCATTCTGGATCATTTGAAGAGGTTAAAGGGTGCAAGATGGGGGTCCAGTCAGAAGACCGTTACAGTTGTCTAGTCTAGAAATTACCAGAATTTCAACCAGAAGTTGTGCAGCATGGTCTGTCAGGAAGGGTCTAAGCTTTCTGATGTTGTAAAGTGCAAATCTGCATGACCATGTTGTGTCTGTAATGTGAGGACCCAAGATTCCTCACGGAATTAAGAAGGTATAATAGTTGATGATCCCAGCTGGATAGAGAAATTATGTTTAATACCTGGCATTGCATCTTTCATTCATGCCGAGATGTCCTCCAGGCAGTGTGAGATCCATGCAGCTAGTGTTCATCAGGTTGAAATGGAAAAATAGAGTTGTGTGTCGTTGGCATAAAAGTAATGAGAAACCATGTGGCGGACTGAATATAGAAGGGCACCAAAGACTGATCCCTGTGTTTACCCCTGTGACCAGCTGATGTGCTTTGGACACCTCTCTCCTCCAGGTAACCCGGAAAGATCTGCCGGTGAACTCCCACCATAAGAGTGGGGTTCCAGTAATGCCCATTGAGGAGAGGGTGGAAAGGAGAATCTGATGATTCCCTGTATCCAAAGCAGCAGACAGGTAAAGTAAATGCAGAACTGGGGATTTGGAACCAGCTTTAGCAATCCAAAGGACTTCAGGGACTAAGAGTAGTAAAGTCCACATTTGAAGCCTGATTTGTTTTTGTCCAACAAGTTATTCTGAGCAAGAAATGTGGAAATATGTTTGAAAACACTCTGTTTCAGTATTTTGGCTAAAGAGGGAAGGGGCCTGCTTTAAGTGCCAGCCTGGAGGGAAGTGGTAATGATTTGTGATAGCACTGGCACTGTGGCCTGGGAAATGTCTTGCAGAATATATGAAGGGATAGGGTCTAGTGAGCAAGTTGTGAGATGTCCAGAGAGAAGTTTGGATGCTTCTTCCACTGTGAGGACTGAGAAGGAGGATAATTGATCATTTTTGCAGTTTTGTCTGTGAAAATAAAGGGAAAATAATCAGCTGATAAAGAGGTGGTGGGAGGTGGCAGAGGAGGACAGAGCAGGGAATTGAATGTCCTGATAAGTTTGCAAGTGTCTGAAGTGCTATTAATTTAGTTTTGGTAGTATTGAGTTTTGGCAGAATGGACCTGGGGGGCAAATGATGCAAGTTTTGCCTGCAATACCGCTATTTTAAATAGTGTTACAATGGAATAAGACATGCTTTTTTGAGCATTAAACAATGATGCAAAAAAACAAACAATAAAAGAATAAACACAAACCTTAGTAAACCACGTTGCATTATTCATTTAAATACTCTTTTTCCATAAATATTGTGTCAGAAAGTAAAACTCAACAATTGTGTATGCAAATAAGATCAGCCATACTGTTAATATTTCACTTTGTGTCACAACAGGGTTTTCACAGGCCTGAGTAGTTAATAAATCTGGCCCATAGACTCATAAATATGTTTTTACTGAAATTTGATGTTAACCAGATTTGTTCATAAAGTCATTATTGCTGTATCAATATCTCATCAGTATCAGCCAGCCAAATAATGTTAGATTGCTGGCGCAATTAAATCAGCAACATAAAAAAATTATCATTTAAATGAAGCTGGATAAAAACACTTGTGTGGTCACTGAATATAAAACACTGTGGCAATGCAGCACTGGGTGATAGGTGAAGTGACAGTTCTGTCAATTGGCCTAAAACTTTCCGGCACTGGTTCCAGGCCATTGGGTCATCTTGATTGTTGAGCCCAGACTAAAATATTCAGAAGCTTTGCATAGTGTG
>CAIGQV010000818.1:9455606-9548927 GCA_903798115.1 Danio jaintianensis | reverse complement strand
TGTGTGTGTGTGTGTGTGTGTGTGTGTGTGTGTGTGTGTGTGTGTGTGTCTGTGTCTGTGTGTTTGCACTCTGATAGCAGTTCTGTACTCAATCTAATGTGATAATAGTTCCACTGAACATATTCTCTCTCTTTTGCTTCTGTTCTTCTAGTCCTTGTTGGTATAGCTAAAATGTTATTCCTGGTATGTGGAAACAATAGGCATTATAGGAAAATCTGTGTGTATTTTTAAAGTATGTTTTGTTTGGAAACACATGAAAGGATCACATGAGTAGAAGAGAAGTAAACCGAGCTCTTTTGTGTTGTTGTTTGTTTTTTGCTTTTAAAGGCATAGTTCACAGCAAAAAAGTGTGTTGAGCCATTGTTGAGGCAACATTCTTCAAAATCTCTTATTTTCTGTTCAGTAGAAAAAAGAAAGTAAACAGCAAGTAAATGATGATAGAATTTCAATGGTGAACTATCCCTTTAATTTGGCATTTTCCATTAATGTTTCTTTCACCTACTAATTTGATGTGTCTGTCTTCGTTTGATGATGCTATTCTAAAAGTGTAAGAGCACCGCCCAGTGCATTAATCAGCATGTGTTTACTGTGTCCAGTTTTCACAGTTTTGACCTGGAGGACACAGGGGACTGCAGGGGGGACTGGCTGCTGCTCGGCCCCACATGGAAAGCTGAGTATCGCCTCTGTGGGTCTGTTCTTCCTCCTCCCTTCATCTCCTCCAGAGGACGAGTCTGGGTTTACTTCCACTCTCACGCCAACAGCTCCGGTCAGGCACAAGGCTTCAGAATGTCCTACATACGAGGTGAGAGTTCAGACAGGGATATCTTCCTTTAGAGTCCTCCAATAAATGCCATTATTAACTGATATTTGCCAGTTAAAAGTGACCATTTGTTCACTGTCAAGTCTTTAACCCATATTACTGGTTTCTCCTGTAATTTGTCATGTTTCTAAATTCTTGTGTGGCAATAGTGTGTGATAGCCAGCCTCCAATTGTAAACATTAATTAATTCTATTTTCTGTAATCACACTTGATAAAAACAGTCTTCAGAAACACTTTGATTGACATTCTCCCTTTGTACATGTCATCAGAGGGGGAAAGTCCCGCCCATTAGTGATGATCTCTCCCTCATTAGCATAGACAGCCCTGAGTGAGAAGCAGCCATCCACCATTAGAGTTTTGACCTGCTGAGGATAATAGCAGCGACTATGGCTGATTTATACTTCTGCGTCAAGCGCACGCGTATCCTCCGGCGCAGCCTTCGCGTGATCGCATAGCCCTCGCCGTCGCCGACGCTGACGTGCACCTCTCAAAAAATGTAACTACACGTCACAACGACACGTAGCGCAAGCTCTGTGATTGGTCGGCTTGGTAGCGCTGACGAGTGTGAACGGGACTGAAAGCCGCACGAACCCGTTGGAGCGAGTCTTTACAAGTGTGGAGTCCCGTGAAGGAGCTCCAGATGGAAAGTTTTGTTTTGTGTTTACCTTATGATTAAAATTGTTGCACGTCCGCCGGTTCCCGCCTCAAAATGAGCGAGTTTGAGCCACTGGTACATTAAGGTAGAGTTCAGAAAAAACAAAACACTAGCAAAGAAACTCGACACAGAGGAACATAAACACCTACTGCCAGCTAGCATTTCGGAAGTGTTATTGCAGAGCAACACAAACAGGGCGCAGAACTATAAATGCATGACAACGCGCAATGCATGCGCCATGGGTCACGCAGATCACTCAACGCTGAAGTATAAACCAGGCTTAAGAGGATTGTAAATGTGGAGTTTTAGATGCACAAATGAACACTGTAGTCTCCATATACTGCCTTCTTCTGAGACACTTCTTTTCACATTTGACACACAAGTGTGTATAAATATGTTATTTACTTTTTTTTTCTTCTGCCATTGCTCACAAATTGAATTTATGCTGTGACCCTCATGCAGATAAATGTGGGGTTAAGAGTGTATGAGAGGAAAGTGCTTTCTTCACTTTGTGCTGTTGTGAAATAAAACGGGGAAAAACAATTTTGTATGTTTGTGCACATTTAAAACTGATTTCTGGCAGTATGCCAAATAGCCCTGGTTATTGTGTGTCTTGTGATCTGAATGCAGAAAAGTTACATTTGTATCAAAAGTATGATTTATAAAACTTCATTTATTTATTTAGTCCTGATTTGAACTATTTTTACATAATAAAATACAACTTTTTTCTTTATATACCTAAAATGTCATCTATTCCAACAACATGGCTGTGTTTCACCAGATTCAGTTGTGCTTCTACGTTAGGAAGGAGCTAAATCACGCAGAGGCATATAGATTTACTGTAAGCACAGATTGACCAGGCAAATGCAGTCTTAGCAGATCAATAGCATATGGCCATAGAGCCATGATAAAACGCTAATGCTCTGCAGCACTTGTTACATAATATGCCACAAAACGGATGTGCGTATTTAGATTGAACTAGCATCAGTGTGAGTTTGACAGATCTCCGCTGTTAATTATTTAGTTAGATCTGATCTGTAGCTAATGAAGATGGAGGAGAAAATTAGCTGTTATTACTCAACTCCACAGGGTATGTGTGCAGTGTGTGTGTGTGTGTGCGCGTGTGTGTGTGTATGCGTGTGTGTGTGTGTGTGCGTGTGTGTGTGTGTGTGAGAGAGAGAAAGAGGGGTGAAATGCTGTGTTTGTGCGTTTTCCTCAGAGGTGCAGTTGAATCAATAATTCTGAACGGCTGTGTTTGTTAAGCTGTCAGCAGGCAAACACCATCTGCAGAGTGGCTAGATTTGATTGGTGTGTCTCAGCAAAGTGTCAGTGTTTATGTGTGCAAAAGACTCACTCATTTCTCTCTCTTTGTGTTTTTTTTCTTGTTAGGTCGTCTGGGTCAGAGTAGCTGTGAGAATGATGAATATTTATGTGGAAACGGTAAGTGTGTTCCACGTTCCTGGCGCTGTAATGGATTGGATGAATGTGGAGATAATACAGATGAAAGGAGCTGTGTCGCCCCACCAACGCCCGCCCGGGTGAGCCTGTGTCCACCAGGCACCTTACAATGCTCAGATGTGCAGTCTACCCGATGCCTGCCAGGGTCTCTGCGCTGTAATGGAGCCCGGGACTGTCCTGACGGATCCGATGAGGCCCGCTGCCCTGACACATCCTGTGGAAAACGCTTGGTTAACTTCTACGGGACATTTGCTTCACCTGATTTTTTCCATCCGAACAGGAGCACCGGCACAGATCTTCACTGCACGTGGTTCCTGGACACAAAAGTATGACCAGAACCTCAATCAATCACATTTTACACATTCCTGCAAAGTCAACAATGTTTGGTGAAATTCTTTCTCCAGATACTGAATCATTACAATTTTATTCAAGCAAAAAATTTAATTACAGTAATGGCAAAAAGTGATGTCTGGTGTTTGAAAATGTGTATTTTTGCCATTTATTCAAACATATTGATGTTATGGTGATGTATATTTGCGGTATGGTACGTATTTGTGTTGGAGAGTGTAAAACCTTAGCTTATTGAAGAATGCACAGGAGAATTAAATATTAATGTCTAATCATACTGTAGTTAATGTTTTTTTTTTTCTATGCATTTTTTGCTAATACTCAGAATATAATTTTGGTAAGATGTAGTTTGCTTTTTTCCCCATATGATTTGGTCAATACATACTTAAACCAAGTGATTAGTGCTTTCCTCTTCCCAATATAACATGTTCCTCGTATTTTGATGTTTTAATTGACACTATTGGCATCACTTTCGGCCAATGCTATATGAATGTAAATTCTGAAGGGAACTGGTTGTCTTTAGAAAAGTTTCAAGTCACTTTATTTTAATATTGCCTAGTAAAGTTGTAATAGTTGTGGTTTATGCAATCACACAGTTGTGCTCTGATCCACACAAAAACAGTGTGGAATCAGTGTGTGATTGCTTAAATGAGGTGGTGTCAGCCTGCTTGAAAATTTTGTATGTCACGAGAAGCAATCCCACAGACCAGGCTTTATTGCAGTATAGGATGAGTTGCTACATACATTCTGTGAAAAAAGAAAAATAGTTTAGTCTCTCAGAATGAATTGTGGGTTAACCTAGTGCAAAGATGTCTAATTGAGATTTTCTCATATTTGGTGACCATTTTTTTAGAACAACTGTACAAAACACACAAAAATACAGACATATCCTTGGTTGCTGTGCAAAATGATAAAATAATAAAATGACTGCTACAAAAAAGGCACAAGCACACAAAGCCACTGTCATGATATGGGTGGAATTACAGAACATAAACAAATGCAATGAGAGTTTAATTGCACATGGCAAATTTAGGTCTCTTTAGAAATAAAAAAAGAAATTGCACCATTGTAACAGTTTTAATCCACTTTAAAATGCACTTATTGCACTTAGTTCTGTTCTAATTTAAACTGATTCTGGCCTGCAGTGTAATAATTAAAGTATGACTGAATCAATTAACGAGTGTTCTGCTTGACTGTTTTGCTTCAGGACCCGAAGCCGCTGGTGCTGCAGGTGGATCTACAGCTGGGTGTTGGAGACTCTGTGCGGGTTTATGATGGTTTGGGAGAGCAGGCAGAACGGCTGCTGCAGAGCCTTTCTCACCATAATAACCACAGACGGGCCCTGCTGGAGTCTTCCCAGGGCCAAATGAGCATCTTCTACCATGCTAAACCACACAGCCCTGGACATGGATTCAATGCCACCTATCAGGTATCTCATTCTCATATGCTTTCTGGTGTTAGAGAAATGAAAAGTTAACTCACACTCAAGGGGTTCCAAAACTGGATGAGATTCAAAAGAAAGGTTTTTGGAGAACATCTATAACCATGCAGTTGACAGTAGCAGAAAAATACTATGAAAGTCAGCTGGTACCAACATTCTTTAAAATGTCTTCAAAGCATCTTCTTTTGTGTTCAACAGCACTAAACAGAAACTCATAAATATTTGGAACAACTTAAGGGGGAGTAAATGATGACGGAACTTTTATTCTGGGTGAACTATACTTCACTGTGCTCCATTTTTGAAATCTGCATTGTTTGAGTATTTTCCTTCAGTAATGTACAAGCTTATTTTTTAGGCCCAGTTTGAAGTTATTATGAAGATCTTTCTGTATTTATGTGCTTGCGTGGGTCTGTATAGCCTGAGCTTTAAACCACAGTTCATTCACTGACTTCACAACAAATTGGAAAATGCCTTTCATTTTATCTCTAATATCATTGGTTGACTGTGTGCAACATCTGGTTGTAGTGGAGTACAGGTGTTTTGTTTTAATGATTACACTTAAAAAAATTTTTTTTTCAACTGCATTGTAGAATGACGCATTTTATTCAGAAAATACATTTATTGACAAAACGTACAAATTAGACTAAAGTGGTAGTATAAACATTTACTGAATTATTTTACAAAAGGTTTTTGTTTTAATTAAACACTTTTTATTTTTTACTACAAATTCATAAAAGAAATCTATCTAATGTTGATCAAAAGTAGATTCCTTTTTAGTCACACCTGGGTTATTGTGATTTTATGAAAACCTCAGTCAGGCCCCCTCACTATTGCTTGACATTTTAAAAAGTCAAATTCTCGCTTTTTGGTTTTTTTAAAGTGCATGTCAACGTGCTATTCAAAGGTTTGGGGTCAGTATGTTTTTTTGAAATGATGATGAAGATTTGAGTTGCAAAAATTACAGGTTGTTTATATTGTAGGATGACCACTTATAAGCAAACATTCATTTATTTTATTTTCGGCTTAGTCCCTTTATTAATCAGGGGTCACCACAGCGGAATGAACCGCCAGCTTATCCAGCATATGTTTTACACAGTGGATGCCCTTCAAGCTGCAACCCATCACTGGGAAATATAAGCAAACAGATAAACAGAAATGAATAATATTTGAATATATGTATAACAATTAAATAAATACAACCTTAGTAAGCATAAGAGGCATTTTTGATTCTTGCCTAATTTGGGGTTGGCAAAGAAATTCATCATTTCTGGCCTTGCTGAAACACAGCTGATGCACACTGTGCCACTGATCATGTTGATGCTCTGTCTGCAGGTGAAGGGCTACTGTTTTCCTGGTGAGCATCCGTGTGGCACAGATGAGGGCTGCTACTCTGATCTGCAGCGCTGTGACGGATACTGGCATTGTCCTGGTGGTCGAGATGAGGAGGACTGCCCGCTGTGCCAGCCGGGTGAGTACCCCTGTGAGGGCGGCAGCGGGGCATGTTACTCCACTTCTGAGAGGTGTAACAATCAGAAGAAGTGTCCCGACGGCTCAGATGAGAAGAACTGCTTTGACTGCCAGCCTGGAAACTTCCACTGCGGAACCAACCTGTGCATCTTTGAGACGTGGCGCTGCGACGGGCAGGAGGACTGTATGGACGGCAGTGACGAAAGAGACTGTCTGGCGTCTGTGCCCAGGAAGGTGATCACAGCGGCTCTGATTGGCAGTTTGGTCTGTGGGCTGCTGCTGGTCATTGCACTGGGTTGTGCCTTTAAACTCTACTCGCTCAGGACAAGAGAGTACAGGTGAGGACTTTTCCATCATCCTGCCTGTAATACAAGCTAAAGCCGGATCAAATCAGAAAATGTAGATTAAATCACTTTTATTTTTTTCATTTGTCATTATTTTCATTGTTTTATTTACTATTATTATATCTTAATTGTTGTCTTAATAAATTACTATATATGTGACCACAGAACCAGTCATTAGTGTCAGGTTTTTTTTAAATTGAGTTTTATACATTTTTTGACAGTATTTGAAAATCTGGAATCTGAAGGTTAAAAAAAAAAATAATACTTAGACAATTATGTTTAACATTCTTTTTATGAAGTGCTTAGCAATGTACACTACTAACTTAATCAAAAATTGAGTTTTGATATTTTTACAGAAGGAAATTTGAAAAAAATTGTTCATGGAATATGATCTTTACTTAATATTCTTTTTTTTTTTTTTTTTCTTTTATTAATAATTATTTTTTAGGGGCTTTTCACCATTATTTGGATAGGAAAGTGGAGATTACAGACAGGAAAGAATTTGGAGCAGAGAGAGGGGGACGGATCGGCAAAGGACCTCTAGCCGGGAATTGAACTCAGGTCGCTGTGAGCACCTCAGTGCTATGTGTCGGCGCACTTAACCACTATGCTATTGGCGCCGACTTTACTTAATATTCTAATGATTTTTTTTATTGCTAAAATGATACTCTGGTTTTGTGGTCAAGGGTCACATATTTATGTGACAGTCCAAAAATATGCAAAATAGTACTTTTTGTATTCATTTTTCTTTAGATTTTTAAAAGAAAGGTTTTATGCTTACCAAGTCATATATACAAAGAAAAAATTATATTGTGATATTTTGTTCCTCATTCATTCATTCATTTTCCTTCGGCTTAGTCCCTTTATTAATCAGGGCTTGCCACAGTGGAGTGAACTGCCAACTTATCCAGCATATGTTTTACGCAGCGGATGCCCTTCCAGCCGCAACCCAGTACAGGGAAACACCCATACACTCTTGCATTCACACACATACACATACACTATGGCCAATTTAGCTTATTCAATTCACCTATAGTGCAGTCTTTGGACTGTGGGGGAGCACGCGGAGGAAACCCACATGAACACGGGGAGAACATGCAAACTCCACACAGAAATGCCAACTGACCCAGCCTGGGCTTGAATCAGCGACGTTCTTGCTGTGAGGCGACAGTGCTAACCACTGAGCCATCGTGTCGCCCATATTTTGTTCCAATAAATATAACTATAATAGAAAATATTTTCTAACTATTATAACTATTATTATACTACATTATAACTATCAACTAATAACTAGTTTTAGTGTGAATAGTTACAAAATGCAGTTTATTTCTGTGAGGGCAGTGCTGCATTTCCAGCATCATCTCCCAAGTCCTCCACATCACATGAATCTTCAGACGTTCAAATATGTTGATGCTGTGTAATATTTTGGTGGAAACTGTCAGACATTTTTCAGAATACTTTCATGAAAATACATAAAAAATTAGTAGTGTGGTAGTGTTCATAAACAATTTATATACATGAGGCGACGCGGTGGCGCAGTGGGTAGCACGTTCGCCTCACAGCAAGAAGGTCGCTGGTTCGAGCCTCGGCTGGGTCAGTTGGCATTTCTGTGTGGAGTTTGCATGTTCTCCCCGTGTTCGCGTGGGTTTCCTCCGGGTGCTCCGGTTTCCCCCACAAGTCCAAAGACATGCGGTATAGGTGAATTGGGTATGCTGAAATTGTCCGTAGTGTATGTGTGTGAATGAGTGTGTATGACTGTTTCCCAGTGATGGGTTGCAGCTGGAAGGGCATCCGCTGCGTAAAACATATGCTGGATAAGTTGGCGGTTCATCCCGCTGTGGCGACCCCAGATTAATAAAGGGACTAAGCCGAAAAGAAAATGAATGAATGAATGACATATACATGAGTCTTGATAAATATTTGTATTTATTTTTTCCCTGCATGCTATATTTATTTACTCTTTTTTTTTTAATCATTATTGTTAACTTTTTCTGCTAAATCAGTTCACAATGTAATCCAAAATATTTAGTCTCCTATTTAGACACACACATAGTCAGTGAGAAACAACTGAGTGCTTCAATCTTGAAACCTATTGCTGAAAGCTAGAAAAGCATAAGTTCTCCAAGAGAGAAAGAAAGACAAGCGGGGGGATGGTTCACTCTCTTATATCTCTTTAAGCGTAATTGGATGTGCAGTAATGACCCACATGATGCTCTAGTGGTGATGCACAGTTTTTCTCCAGTTAGCCTTGTAAAGACACAGCAGGACCCGAAATACCTGCACTTCATCAAAATGTCAGAGATGGGCTGGATAAGTAACAGCTACTGGAATGCTCTAGAGAGAATCCCTGTGAATCGCTTCAATTTCATACAAAGTCACAGTTTCTGTTACAGCTTTAAACAAGATCAGTCAGCATCTTTATAAAACAAGTCTTGTTATCTTCCTCTTTCTCATAGAGCTTTTGAAACACAGATGACCAGGCTAGAGGCGGAGTTTGTTCAGAGGGAAGCTCCGCCCTCATATGGTCAGCTGATTGCTCAAGGTCTCATTCCTCCAGTGGACGACTTCCCAGTCTACAACCCCACACAGGTGTGTGTCATTGGTTTACAGCTGAGCTAGCAAACAGGATCGCAGTTCAGGTTCAAGTTTAAGTACATTCGTTCATTCTTTTTCCTTTGGCTTAGTCCCTTTATTCACCAAGGGTTGCCACAGCGGAATGAACCGCCAACTTATCCAGCATATGTTTTACACCGCGGATGCCCTTCCATCTGCAACCCAGTACTGGGAAACATCCATACACACTCATTCACACTCACACTATAACCAATTTAGTTTATTCAGTTCACCTATACCACATGTCTTTGGACTGTGGGGGAAACCAGAGCACCCGGAGGAAACCCACGCCAACACGGGGAGAACTCCACAAAAAAATGCCAACTGCCCCAGCCGGGACTCGAACCAGCGACCTTCTTGCTGTGAGGCGACAGTGCTAACCACTGAGCCATCGTGTCGCCCCTAGTTTAAGTACAGTTAAAATAAAGAAACTCTTATAACTGCATAAAGTGTAGTTTTTATTTATAAAAGGATGGCAATGATGAATAATGGTTTGAAAGTTCAGAGAAAATTGATATGTTTTGGATCTATTTTGTTTAATTTAAATACAGATTCTTGCTCTTATCTTTGTTTAATACATTTATTTTGGCCATTGTATCTTTTATTATCATATATAATACATCTATAGACCAGGGTAAAACTATTTTACTTCTTTTAATTAGGCCTGTCACAATAATCAATACATCGACTTATCGCACAACACATGGACATGACCTCAATCATTTTTGGTGATGCAATATATATCGCCCATATATAAAAACCAATTCTAGCAACACTTGTGCAACATCGCTATCTCTATAGGAGGTGTCAGTGTCAGTATGGTTAAAAAAACACTATAGATTTATTATAAATTACTTTTATATATTTTTATGTGGATGCCTGACGACTGAAAATAGATCTGGTAACAGATATCGGAGCCTCTGTTACTTTTTACCTTGCACTTTTTTGTTAACAATTATTATTATATATTTAGGATATGCTTTTCACATTCGGATTCCAATACCTCATTATTAAATTGTTAAAATGACTATAAGTTAAATATTCTTAAGAGTAAAATATTATGTGTTCTTTGGAAGAGTGTACTTACATTATGATGCCATTATACTGTCATTCTGGCATTATAGAATGAGTGGCATAAAATGGCCTTCAAATGAAGTTTATCTCAATATATTTTGGTGCAATATATCGTACAACAAAAAATAGATATCGTGACAGGCCTACTTTTAATGGCAATTTAAATTCCACTTCTAATTACTGTGGGTTGTGGCCAGATCAGATTTCATCTTATGAACTTCAAGCAATACTTCACCCCCCCCCAAAAATCATATTTGCTTTTAATTTACTCTCCCTCGCGTCATTAACTTTTTTTTAAATTCAGTAGAACATTTCTGGCGAACTGTCGCTCAATTTTCTGTCAATCCTTAAATTTTGTGAACAATTAGTGAACTGTTTATCACAAAAGTAATAGTATCAATAGTAATATTTACAACAATAGTAAGTCAAAGGTCTTTGAAAACTTCAACGAATCCAAAAGAACCAAATCAAAAAGCAAAGAAATATAATGAACAGTAAGATAAAATTGATAGAAAATACCATGTTTTCCACACTAAATCACCTTTTATTATGTATCATCTTATTCTTTGTTCATCTCACTTTATGTCTGCTGCACCATCGATAAATTCTGAGCTGAAATGCTGAATGACATTTATTAATAGAATGCATATCAATGGCTCAAGTCTCATCTATATGCTAAAATATTTTGGGTTCAGCAAGAGAAAATCTGACAAGACTGGAAACCGTGTATTTGTTGTTGTTTTTGCATTACCACATCATTTGTGCATTATTTAATTTTTATTTAGTGGCCTGTCAATTATTTCTTACTTAAATTACAGATGTTTGCATCATGTGCTTAATAAATCTGTATACATGGCTTCTGTAGAGTATCTTGCTGAATGACTGACAGTTATTTGAGAGTTATCTCTCAGCTTCTCTTATTGTCTAAATCCTGGCTCAGGCTACAGGAGTCTTTAAATCCTAGCTAGTTATGAAATGCGGTTGCATCATACACAAGGAGAAACTTCAGACATTTTCTTTCTGGATAATACATTTTTTTAAATTCTGATTGTCAGGAGAGCTGAATGATGGATAAACTGGCCTAAAACTGGCTTAAATAAGTTTGTGTTATCTCTCTCTCTCTCACAGGCATCTGTTCTGCAGAATCTGCGTTCGGCTATGCGGAGGCAGATTCGCCGTCACTCGTCCCGTCGCTCCTCTTCACGCCGTCGGCTCGGGCGTCTGTGGAATCGACTGTTTCACCGCGGCTCTCGGGTACGGGGTCAAATCCCTCTTCTCACACCTCCAGGTCACACACACACAAACACACACCCCGAGCTGAGCCTCCACAGTTACAACACAGCAGACAACAGTGTTCGAGAGTCACCAGAGACCGCGGGACAGACTCCACCGTCATGTTCAGCGGTGGCGCTGGGTTTGGCATTACAAGCCCACAATGAGGCCTTATGCCTACCTGACAGAGAGTCTCTAGCGTCTCCTCTCTCTCTGCCCTCACCAAACTCCCTCCACTCCACCTCTGACACCCTAGATGATGAAGATGACGAAGACGACAGGAGTTCAGCGGGCAAACAGGGCATTTCAGCAAAACATAAAGATGCAGAAAGTCCTCCTGGACCCTCGGAAAGGCCCAAACGCAGCACGAGCCGCTCGAGGTCCTCCAGACGGCTGGTGCAGGAACTGGCTGCGGAGCTCAGAGGAGTCTCCCTGCTACGCTACACGTCTGTGGGCATTTCACCGCTTTCTTCCCCAGAGTCACCCACGTCCTCCAGCGGTCAGTCTGAGGAGCAGAGAAGCTGTCCCGCATACGGAAAAGCACAGAAGGACTCGCTCGCTGATGACCGTGGACACAGCAGGGAATCTTCAGCAGTGGAAGATGTTCTCGGTGACTCCGTCAGACTCTGCAGACTCACAGCTAGTGAGGAAGAGGAGGATGATGATGCTCTGTTAGTGCACTGAGAAGCCTTTATCACCTTCCCTGTTTTGTGCCAACACAGTGAGCCTTCGCAGGTTCAGCCAACAGCCTTCCATCCAGAGTCAGGAGTTATGTTCACATGTGCAGTTATCAGCAATCTGTCTTTTTAAGTGTACTTGACTCAGTGTACTTGACTCAGTATTTATTTAGTACTTTTTAAGCATCACATCACTTTTGTTTTTGTTTTGTTTTTTTGGAGAATGTCAGAATGCTGAGGCTGAATGAAGCTAGACTTTTAAAAGGCAAATTATTGATTTAGACTGACTGAAATTGATATTTTAAAGGGCATGTAAACAAAAGTTCAAAAGTCTGGGGTTAAAGTTCTTTATTTATTTATTAAGATTTTCTTTTCGCTGGTAAGGATGCATTGCATTTTTAAAAAAAAGTGACAGTAGAGAATTCTAAACCTTTTTTTTCATGAAAATATTGAATTAATAATGGTTCTTGAGCATCAAATCATTATATTACCAAGGCTTCAAATATATAAAGACTGTGCACTTATATTAGTGGCGAATGGAAGAAATTGCAACATGCAATATGGTGTAACAGTCCCACTTTCTAAATAATTAATCATAAGCAGGGTGAACAGCTTTGAAGTTTTTTTTAGCTGTTTTTGCATGATTGAAATAGTTGACTGAAAGACATCTCAAAGATGGCCAATGAACGAAATTACTTGTCTTTACCCTTCACTTGTTTCAAACCTTTTTGTTCTATTAAAGACAAAATCAGATATTTTGAAGAAAGCTGGAAACCTGTAAACATTGACTTCATTGGTATTATTTTTCCTACTATTGAAGTCAATGGTTACAGGTTTTCATCTTTCTTCAAAATGTTTTCTTTTGTGTTCAACAGAAGAAAGAAACTCAAAAAGGTTTGAAACCACTAAAGGCTGATTAAATAGTGAGTAAATTTACATTTTTGGTTGAACTATCACTTTAATGGGACTTTGATATTAATGAATTTTGAAGGATGTGACTGGATTAATGGTTACTAAACATTCCGCTTTGACATCACAGGAATAAATTACATTTGAATAGATTTTCAAATAGAAACCAAAATGGTTCATTAGATAGCACTCTTTTGTCATGCATTTTTGATCAAGTAATTCAGGCTTGGTGAGCAGAAGGTTCCTTCTTCAAGAAATTAAAAATCTTACTAACCCCAAACGTTTGGACAGTTGTGTACATGCAAATTTGTTGAGACTTTTAATGCATTTTTTTAATGTAGAACAGGACAGAGTTGACCTCAGCTCAGACACTTGCCGTACTTGAACAGATAAACTCACAGTGATTGTTCACATGCTAGAAATCACCAAAAACCTCATGAATGTGTCTCCAGAACCTATATTGTATACGTTTAACTAGCAGTGAACAAAAGCATTTTCCCCTCACAGAATGTGTAGAACATAGGTTAATTTGCCCAAATCTCTGCTTCTCATCAGTCTCATTCTGTCATGAGCTTCAGAAAGTTTTCTAGACTTCAGAGATCTGCTCTTCTCACCTCCCTAATGCCTTATAAGAGATTCACATGTCGCCTGTAGAAGGAAATATTCCTGTGCTCAATTCATTTTTATCTGAACCAGCCAGTTCCTTCAGATCCGGCTGATTGGATATCGGTTGTGCTCCACTTTATCTGCATTATTGAATTTTTGGCTGTTATAATGTACCTAACCACATTTAAAAAAACACTCTAGAAATTCATAGTAAATACTATAGCGTTTTTGAACCATACTAGTAAAGTACTTGAATCAATCTGTTGTGGCAATTTTATAGTTGCTGTGGTATAGCAATATAAACACATTACCCAATACTGGCATCATTTTTTTACAACTAGGGTAAACTACGGTAAAAGCAAAATAAATCCTATAGCCTACTACAGTTTTTATTACAGTTTGTCAGTTCATTATACACTGCAAAAATGAAATTTGCTGTTCTTGAGATTTATGGGGGGGATAACATAATTGTTTTATGTTCAATCCACTTAAATTTGTAAGAACTAATAAGTTAACTTAATTCTTTCATGTTGTCCCAACACAAATCTGTTGTGTGGAACCCAGCAATTTTACAGTGTAGTTTATACTACAGAAAGTTGTAAGCATCCCTTAAAAGAGTGCTGTTAATTCTGTAATATATACAGGGTAATCAGATTGTAATACACTTTATGGTTCAAAATCGCTTTAGTATTTACCATAAATTAACATGTTTTTTCATTTGGGTGCACTACCATTCAAACGTTTGGGGTCAGGAAATGCTTTAAGGGTTTTTTAAAAGAAGTCTCTTTTGCGCACCAATGCTACATAGTTTTTTGATCAATAATACAGTAAAATTGGCAATATTATTTATATTAATAGTTAATATATTGTACAACGTAATTTATTATTTAGATAAGATGAATAGTCAGCATCATTCCTCTAGTCAAGGGTATCACTTGACCCTTCAGAAATCATTCTTTTATGCTGATTGGCTGTTAAATTTTTTATTGTTGAAAACTTTGTTGTTATTGAAGATTTTTTTATAATGAATAGTAAGTTCAAAAGAGCTGTATTTGCATAAATTATCATTTTTCTCTGTCACCTGCAATCAATTTATTGCATCCTTTCTGAACTGAAGTGTTCGTTTCTTTTTTCGGAATATTCAAACTGACCCGATGCCTTTGAATGGTCATGTGCAATTTTATGTTCGCAGACAAATGGAGCTCTTTGCTGATTTAGTGAAAAAAAATTTGTAACAAAAGATGTTTTTTTTTTAGGGTTGATTCACAAAGAGCGTGTTTTTGTGGTTAAAAAAGTCAGATACAAGGCAATGGAATAAAAAAACTGAATCTAGATATGCATATGTAGTTTAAAAAACATTAAACTGCTTGCTTTTGTTGCATTTTCAGATCACAATGTGTGTGAAAATGCGTTGGTGAAACATGTCAATCTAGAGCACATAAAAAGAACAGGAAAGCAGCTCTTTGGAATAAAAAAACAAAAAAACATACTTCTCTGTGAATGGCTACCAGACTAATATAAGCTTTCCCCCATGAAAAAGATATAGCGGGTCTTTTCTTGAGGGAAGCAGAACTCAGGGATTGTTTAATGAAGCGGTTAATCTGGATGTTCTAGTTAACAGCTGTAGTCTCTAAGTGTACTGAGAAGTGCTGCTGTCTCACTTCATGGGAAAATGACTCAATATCACATTTGTTTTTGAGCTCATACCTGCTGGCGTGTTTCTTCTGTCATATCAGCCGTTACAGACTTCTTTGACACCTAAGGGATTTTTTTTTGCCAGTAAGATTGTTATTCTCATTTCCATGAATGAATGGACAGTATGTTCTGTGCTGTAGCTCATACCTGCAGCTTTAGCACATTTAGTCCTGTTCCAAGCTAGGAAATAAGTAATCAAGCTTAAAAAGCCGGTCCCGTCTCTGAAGGGTCAGTCTGTTCCTGCATCTCATTGTGTCTGCTGGCCGTCTGCCCGTTATTTCACACGTCCTCATTCTCCTCTTCAGACTGCAGGATCCCGTAGGTTCAACAAATGTGCCATTTTAGAGATTTTACGCCAGATTTGAAAGAATTGCGAATACAGTGTGAAGCATTTCGATTCAGTGCCACTAGAAAAGTCTTTCTGTTTGGTCATTTTTTGTATTAAACTTGATATTTTACATATTTTAAGAATAAATGTTTTGGAGATTAATCTAAAATGAAGGTAGAGCAGTTAAGGAGAGCATTAAATAAGATTTTTCGCTGAGCGAGTGGTCCTTGATGATTATTTGTTTGGAAAATTTACACATAAACTGATGCTGTTTGTTTTTTGGGGGGATAAAAGTTGCAGATTCCAGGACAGCATGTGAAAGTTTCATTCTGCTGAACAGTACAACAAACATATCCACTAGCAGCCACTATAGTTTGATGGTTAGAAGTACAAACAAAATGGATACTAATTTAATGATAAAACAAATTATTGACAGTTTATTTTACCTGTTTATTTATTATTAATTTATTAATTAAAATTAAAAGTGTATTTAATTACAGCTACTTGAAATACCTGAGTTAATTACCTCAAGTGGCATTACCTGCCAGCATATTTCTTCCTGCATTTCTGCCTTTCTATAAGCACCACCTACTGGCAGAAAGTGAATTTTCAATTTTCGTTCAGGCTGTCTGCAGTTTTTGTTCACACAAAAACAAACTGAGCTTTTATACACTATTGCACATTTTGAACTAAAATAACCACTACATTAAAAAAAAACAAGTATAAACAAATGTTCACTTAGCAAGTTTCTGCATATAATGGTATTTTTATACTTTAGAAGAGTGAAAAATTGCATAAAGTAATTTGTGTCGCAGTTGTGATTATTAAAAACAACATTTTTAATTCTTGTCTGCTGGGTTTTTTTTAAGGGAGGTGTGTTAAGGATTATAAATGTTAAAATAGGGGTTTCCTGGACAAAAAGGTTGACAACCCCTGCTCTATTGTAAAATAAACAGCATCAGCTCATGTATTATAAATTATATACAGTTTTGGAAAGAGCGATTGGTACACTTCATATAATCTGAGGGGCCAAAGGTATTAGTTTTGTTTTTGCCTGTATGTTTTGAATCTCAAAGTGCAGGTAGCCTTGACTGGCATTTCATGAATCCCCAAGGACCAGTTTCAGCAAAAATATTGACTTTAATGTTCTACTAAACATCTTGGATGACCTGAGGGTAATTAAAACTGAAAAGCTGTTACGTCTTTGGTACATTAGAGGTGTGGTCATATTAACAAAATTTAGGCAAACTAAAATTATTTTTTTCCATTAACAGTGTACAAAGCATTGCTTACAGAGAAGTCATTTTTTAAAAGAAGCTATTTTCTGATGATTGGTGCGTGATTTAACTGAAAGATGTGAAAGATGCTTGTAAACTTTTTCTGCACTCATGCAAAACTCAAGATTTCTATTGGATTGACTGAAATTCACCCAATTCAAAAAATTCAAAGTAAAAGCAAATATGTCCAGTTTTAGGGATTATTTAGCAAGCAGCTTGAAACCATAAATATTTTATTTGTATTTGATCCTAATTTAAGTCATCATGAGAGGCCATTACTGAATCCTCCTGGTTGAAAAACCCATTTTGACCTCTATTTTGTTTGTTTATTGTAATTTGTGGTTGCGTTTAACATATAGTGTAAATATGTTTATCATGTTGCTCTATGTTTGAAATGGTTTTGATGGATTTCATTTGCTGGAAGTATAAAAACTACCCTTGTTTTTACTTGTACCTTGCATTAAACGCACATTTCTTTATTATATGTTCAGACTAAATTATTGTTATATAACATAATCTTCCCTGAAGCAGGCAATTTGCGCTTTAGCATATATAGACCAGGGGCAATATTACATACAGTAAAAAGTCTGAAGACGCAAAACTTCCTTTGTACAGATTTTAGAGTTGAACAAAGTGTAACATTGTTGTTGTTGTTCTCAAACACACACATACTGCAATAACACACAATTACATTCAACCATTTCCAGAATTAAATTTAATGTGCTAATATTGTTATTGATAAACATCTTTTAACTTTTTTTTTTTTACAAAACACAAGTATATCAGCATACATATCTATAGTGCATACAATAGGAACATATGAATATTTAATACATACGCCTCATGCTTCACTAATGTCAGGAATGCAATCTCACAATGAATCCCTGATGTATTTGAAACTTTATGCAATATTTACATTAAGATTTCACTGTACTGTGCTTTGCCACTATGGGCAGTGAGAGCTTGAACACTGCTTGTATGACGGACATGACTGAGCTGGACCCATGGGAAGAGATGAGCAGCACTGGCTGTACTATACGTATGAGCGTTTCTAGAAAGATTTAACCAGGAGAGGGCGCTCAAGTGGCGTGTAAGTGCATTAGCTGCTAATCACGAATCCAGTATGTGTTTGGATGAACATGAGTGATCAGTTTGAGATGAAGAGATTGAGATCAACGCTGTTGCATAGCTCAGAGGAATGTCCAAGATCAGTGCCCAAAATAAAATAAATGCATCCCAGTCAAAATGGACGGTATCTGTATTCCCAAGCCGCTAAATGGCTGAAGAAACACATCTTCTTCTTTCGGACAACAGTTGAAAGTATCTGCCTAAGAGGACTTTTTAATTAAAATGTAAAGCACCTTTTATGTAAATAACATTATTTAAAAAGAAGGAACATCCTATTGTTCCTGTCATTAGCAATAAGCTAAGAGACTGGCAGTGCTAATGTTTGTTGGGGCAGAGCCTCTGTTAAACAGTGGCTGAGGATTGGAGCTCATTCAGAAAGCATGGCAATAAAATTATTGTGCAATATAACCTAAATGTACTGTACGCAACTACATTAAAGTGCCTAAACTATACTTGCATAGACTTTTGAACATAGCTAAAAGTTATTGCATTGTGCTTAAGAGAACATGTCATTATTATTAAAATGGACAAAGTGAGAAAGTTCAGACTCACAGATGGCGTTTAGATTTGCTTACTTATAGGAGATTCCTAATTTAAAAAAAAGTCTACTTGAAGATAAAAACCTCAAAAACGAAGTGAGATCCTGTAAGGCACATGAGAATACACCAACAGTTCTCAAAAACAACTCCCAGAGAAAACATAGGAATTCACCTCCAACAAGAACGGAGGAGGGTGCTTTCAAACACAAGGTGATGTCCAGACAAATGTATGTGAGGGGAGAACTAAAATGTGATGTCTGAGCGAGACAAATGTAAAACTTCTGTTTCTTCTGCTGTGATGGCTGAGTCTCGGAGGAGCATCTCCTCACGTACAGCATCAGAAAACACTCAATAAAGGATGGAAACAGGTCTCTGCTATTGCAAACAGGAGTGTGAGGAGTCCTCGGCTAACGCTCACAGCTCCGATTTCTCTGTGAGAGGCTGGATTTCTAAAGGATCGTCCTGAGGGAAGACCACATAACACATCTTCTGCCCCAGGTAGGTTACTCTCTCTGAAACACACACAAAGATGTTTTGGCTGATTTTACATCCTGCTATTAAAAAAATGTTTTTATTAAATCACAAGTGGACAGTGCTAAATACAGGTGTAAATGTGGATTTAGTTGAAAATTCATTTGGTTGGATTGCATTCATAGTGTAAAAAGTTATCAAAAGTGTGCAAAACAGCCTCAAAATAGCACCTAACCTACACTAGCTCATCGTTATGAGATGTGTTTAGGGATGGAATCTGCGTGCCAGTATGACATCTGTACCTATATGACTAGTATATTCCAGAAAGAATCAAAACACTTCCGTTTGGGGTCACATACAGTAAATGCCTAGGCTGTCGATTGAAATAATGTGTGCAGGAAATGTGCTTTTTTTATATGAAGAAATCAGTATGCTGCATTTCAAAACAGTAACCTGTAAGTAATATAACCAATATTATATTATAACCAGTAATATAACCTTGCATGTGCACTTTGAATCATTTTAGCACATAATGTGCACAAGATGCAAACACTAAACCAGGCTGTTTATTGTTTCACAGTCTGAAAAGAAACTGAACTAAACTGAGAAACTTCCAGTGCTGGCAAAATGCTGGTTAGGTATTTTTTTAAGTGTGTATGATGGTTCAAGCTGGTCCTTAGCTGGTCACAAATTGCTTTAAATAAGCAAAAAGACATTTTTATAGATCAGAACTTTTGAGAAAGCACAGACACGACAAGTTATTGGACAATTAACTGTACAATTACAATTACTTACAATGTACAAAATCAGGCTTATAACAATTCTATCGATTTGGCACCAATATCATAAAAAACCCAAACAATACCTAACTCTTAACGTGTTAATACTCATCTAAACAAAGTATAAACATATCTAAACATACTTTGCACTGAGCACTCCTGCTAAATTAATGTAAATCGTGATGAAACAAGGGAAGTGGCTGAATGAAATCACACAAGTGACCACAAAAGATGTATCTGAGATCAGATCACTCAAAACAAGAGTTTATAGAGTTAATACCAGGATGAAACACCTCACTCACCAACTGCACTGTAAATCCAGTGTGGTTTGTTCTTCCACTGCACTCCAATGAAATAGATGGGGACTCCCGTGAGCATGATCACCAGCCCCATCCCACACACCACTGGTTCTGAGTACAGACTGAAGCCCAGCAGCACGGCCCAGAACACCAGATAGCTGCACGGGACCAACAGGTTTACCTGCGTAAAGTGAGAGAATAAGAGGAAGGTGAATTAAAGCAGACTGGTGACCAGTCAATCTAAATCCATTTGATGATGAAAAGTACCTTAATGGGTCTGAACATTTTGGGTTTCTTCCATCTGTAGTACAGCAGCCCGGCTATAGTGACTCCATATGAGAGGTAGTTTATGAAAGACACGTAGTTTATCAGGTTATGCGTGTCCCCGATGCACAGGATCACTATGGTTGCTGTACACTAAGAAGAACCGAAAAAGACACTAAACATTAATTTACATTAACTAAGCTTTAAATGTGCATGATCTGTGAAATGTGTGTTTATGTCAAGCATATAGTTCTAGGAAGTATTTTTTGTAAAAAAAAAATAAACAGGTTTTAACCTAATGTTTTTATCTTAAATAATGTTTAATGGTTTCTTGTAAAAGTTAAAACCCTGTTTTAGTGCAGTGGTTGATTGACAGGCGAGTAGGCAGTGTTTTGTTGCTGTCCAGACCACATCAGGAAAGATTAGCTAGTGTTTATACAACAAATGCAATGTGATCACATGAGTTTTCCATTACCTCTTAATGTGGTTTCAGTGTTCTGCTCAAAAAACATTCTGGACCCCCTTTAATCCTGAATAGGTTCAACCGAATCATGTAGAATGAAAGCAGTGTAGTGTTGCATGTGCTGTGTGTGTGAATCTCACACAAACGATCAGGGCAGGGATGGGTGTGCAGCTCTTCAGGTGGATCATGGCCAGCAGGTACGGCAGGTGACCTTCTCTGGCCCCTGAGAAACATAACCTGTGGACGATGGACAGTGATGCTGTAAATTTTGTGTTTTAAGGGTGCCATAGTATGCATTGATACAATATCTTAATTTTTTTCTGATATCTAAATATAACGCATGTTAAAAAAAATTATTCTCCAGAAAATTCTCCAGAAATATTTTCATAGGTCCGTTTCCAAACCTAGGAATTGTCCCTAATATGATATTGTTGGTTATTGACCATATTTGGAAGCGTTGTAAATATTAATGAGCTCTGCTCCGACGCTCCAGCAGCTCATGTCAATGCCTGATTCTCAGACGCAGCGTAATATACTCTGAAATACACACGTGCAAAATAATCCTACTTAAGTTGTCAAAAAATATTTGAACAAATTGAGTAGGTTCCATGTTAAATGACAACATTATGACAAGTGGTAGAGAGGTTAATTTTAGCTAAAAAGAGTGATTGAGCTATCTTTATGCCACCAGAAACGTATTGTGGTTGAAATATAGCCTAAATTATATTGATACTTGACAAAAAGGGGCAAAGTTGTATTTTGTGGTTATAATGTATATGAAAACAGGAATAGGAATTAATATCATCCTCTTCATAAACAGATTAACAGAGTTTTTGAAGTTTATTTGCATCCTTTCACTCCAGAAAAATCACAGTAGGATCTGAGTGATATGACACAATGCATAAACGTTCATTAAACACTTATATTCAGCCGCTTTTTTGCCTCATTACAGACATAAAGATTAAACTAACAAAAGTTATATTTAAAGTTAAAATTTACTAACCTTATTAAATAAACGGCATTAAATAAATTCATAATCTGTATATCCCACATTTCGTATTCTAAAGTGATGTGAACAGAAGATGCTTCATGGTCATGCATGGCTGCCTACTTGTCCTGTTTTCACTGAGATTTTACACTCACAAGATTTGCATGAGAATAAGGAAACAATGGCACTTGTAATGGCTGCTAAATTTGGCCAGTTTAACAGTAATCCTTTAGTTTACCTAGAAGAGGTAAACAGGTATCCGTTAATCCCTCCGAATGTGGAAAGTGCAACAGAGATGGGCATCACCCAGGAGAACTTTCCTAGCAGCTTCTCTCCGAACGTCTGCCACACAACACACAAAAACAGATGCAGAGCCATTGAAGCACTTAAGAGATGGTGTGGCGTTTGAGAAGAATCAAGCAGAAGAGATAAACAGATAAACTCACCACAGCCACAGCATTCGACTCCAGCAGCTCTTGAGGAGACATGGAGGAGAAGTAGGCAATGTTGGTGAGAGTGTAGACGAGCGTCACCAGGGGGATAGAGATGTAGATCGCACGTGGAAGATTCCTGGACAAAGAGAACAAAAACTTTAACACACCATACAATATACAATGTATGAGAGCTGTGCAAATTTTCTGTCAAATTTGCTACAGTATGTCATTTTTGACACCAAACCCAAACAAAACCCTAACAGAAATTATTTTTATCATTTATTATTTAATATCTGAAAGCTCATGCTTGGGTTTAATACACTGCAAAAAATACTTTTCTTACTTTGATTTTTTGTCTTTTTATTTTATTTTAATTTTAGCATATTATTTCAAGACTTTTTTTTTCCTTGTCTAGAAAATACTTATTGATTTAAGAATTTGTAAATATTTGGACTAGAAACAAGACAAAAAAATCTTTTTTGCAGTAGGCTAATTACTACCACTGTATTTTGTGTGTTAAAGAAACATGTGACTTTTTTGGAAATAGGCCTTAACCCTAACTCCCCTTGAGTTACGTTTTGTTCATTTTTTGAGTAAGATGCTAATGGTCTAATCCGATTCAATCATTTATGCTAAGCTAAGCTAAAAGTGTTCCAACCACCTAAAGGGATTCAAGAATGAAAAACTCAACATTTTAACTCTAAGGTAGTTGTAAAATGAGCCTATTTCCAAAAAAGTTACATGTTCCTTTAAAAGAGGTCCATATGTATTTGCATCAATCATTTCTGACAGCATTTTGTGAATATAGCGGGGAAAACTATATTTACTCTGCAGTAACCTTATTAAAACCTACATCTCCGCCCACAAGTACCACCAGCCACAGGCATTGTGTATCACATGTAGGATGGCCTGGCCATGGTTGTAACATAGACTATAATTACGACTCACTTGCGAGGCTCAACCACCTCCTCTGTGACGTAGTTCAGAAAGTTCCAACCACTGTAGGCAAATGAGGCCTGCAGGAAAGCCAGAGCAATCTGTCCCACTGACGGATCCTTTATAAACTCAAATGCTGCCTGAGGCTCCAGTGCATCATAGTGTCCTACAGAAACAAATCGATATATATACAGAAAACATGTTTAGGTCATACATTAACTCATTGATTGGCGTTTACTGTTTGAGATACAAGGATAGTCACCAAATGTCTGAACATGAGCTTTTTTGTTGAATAGTTTTGTTGTTGTTTTCAGAATAAAAAAACCCTGTACTGTATATTTCACATGCTCAAATCGTTCACATTCATCACGACACTCTAATGTTATCAGTTTGATTTCATTATTCCACTAGATAGCCTCCAAAAAGCCTTTCACTCTCGTTCACTCAAGGGTGAGACTGCTCTTCTTTGCTCTCTCGTTTACACAATTCTTCCTCTTGTCAGTTCAGGGAACGCCTCAAGACAAGCGCGCTAAAAAAATTATAAACTGAAAAAAGTCAGGTCGTATAATGGTTCGCAGACAATACCTGAAAGTCTATACCTAGGACCAACATGTTTCTTTGTGCATTTATTGTTTTCAGACTGATGTGATTGTCTAGTGTGTCAGTCTTTAATGTTTCATCTTCATTTATAAAGGCGACAAGTGTATGATGCTGTGTGCTTCAAAATCTGTTTCAATTTTAAATGTCTTACAGTGATTTATAAGCAAAGTTGTCCCTGTGTCATCATGTAAACTAAAGCACTTGACCCCAGGTTGTTACAAGGGGGGCTTCTAAGTAGTACATGTAAATCACGTTCAACAAAGAATGTATCTGGTAAGCAACTCTTAATACCTACCACTAGATGTCACTACTAATAAAAAACAGTTGGAGGAATAATTCTTCTCAAAATCCACAGAAGAAATAACGACATGAAGGTGAGTTAATAATAGATGAATTTTAATTTCTGTTGAGAAGTATCTATAGCATATTTCTTCAGTGAACGTGCTTTAGAAGAGATAACTTTAGATGAGTTCCTCTGATGTTTTCAAAAGCCTCCTTATTTGTTTACGTTTATTGGATTAGTTCAGTGGACTGCACACACTCAAGGCAAATCTTTTGCTTTTTATTCATTAGAAGATATGCAACTGGATTGTTTGGGCTGGCGGCAACTGGCTTTATTGTGATGGGAGTGCTTGATGATTCATGCCATTTTAACATTTAAGGGAATTATTCACAGATGTGAGTTGATAATGCTCTCTCTCTCTCTCTCTCTCTCTCTCTCTCTCTCTCTCTCTCTCTCTCTCTCTCTCTCTCTCTTTTCATCTCTTGACATCTCCTTCTCTGGTTTACACTCTCAGCAAAATGTTTGTAAATATGTACAGTTTGACCAGTTTAATGCTTCCTTTTTTCAGTTACTGTATATTTTGGACTGAATGCATATGAAGCCAGGCATTACTTGTTCAGGTACTGCAGTTTGGCCTAACATCTTTGAGTAAGGGAAAAATCAATACAGTATAGAACTATGATATCCGTAATGTTTAATAATTAATGTGACTGTACTTTTATTGACTTTCAAAATGCTTCGTACTGCATCAATATTAACATTAGACAGCACAAAAAGAGACTAGCATGTTTCGCGTAAAAGCTGCCGTCAAGAACATACATGTAAATTGCACAAACACACATACACACACACACCTTTGGCAATCTGGACTATTCCCACTACAATGATGAGCACAAGGGCCAGCAGCTTCCCCACAGTGAAAACATCCTGGATCCGCGTCCCCCAGCGCACACTAGAGCAGTTCACCCAAGTCAGAAACACTGAAAACATACACACAGATATTCAGTCATATATTCCAACATCAGTTACCTGAAATATTATTAAAAAAATGTTAGGGGCAATGTAGTACTATTTATAAACAAAAAGTTCATTTGCAAAAACAGATAACCACCATTTATATAAATTTTGATAAATTATGTTTTTTAACTCTTCAATGCACAACAAAAGCATGATTTATGAAATTAATTAAAATGTACATCCTTTATTTTTGCAAATTAACTCTTCAAATAATGGCCCCTCCATATTAAGAACTACTGACTTTATTTAGGATGTGTTATTAAAGAGCTGCCTCCCCACAAAACTCTCCCATAAGTGTCTTGGGCACAAAGCAGGGAGCAGAGAGCATGGTTTTGTTGGCAGAGCAGCACTAACTGGTCACATGGTCTGTTTTATTAGTTTAAAGAGGGGAAATAAATATCAGATGTAACTCATTTTACTGCTGCAGGCAAAACACTGACCCATTCACGGCTAAGTGGTTCTCAAGCAAGGGGCTAGGGCCCATTTTGCAAATGTTCAAGCTAGCATCAAGACAAATAAATGATTAAAAAGACAAACTAAGACAAACTTTTTTTTTTAAATTCACGTCCTCATCATCTGTTTTTTGAATTTTTTGATTTATCTTTCCACAATTTCCACAGCCTTCCACAAAATCTAGATATTTCATGAGGAATCCTTATTTTAAACAAGTGATCTCTGGTTCAGGAACAGTGATGTTACTTAAACTTTTCATGGTATTTCTTTATGAATATACATTTTTTAGTTATGTCCGTGAAGCTATATAATAATTTGTAAAATTCAAATTGTGTTAAAATAATTTTTAATCATTCGTATCCTGTGCACTTTTAAAAAATAATGGTTCCAATGGTTTCCCAGTACTGGGTTCCACCTGGAAGGGCATCCGCTGCATAAAACATATGCCGGATTAGTTAGTGGTTCATTCCGCTGTGGCGACCCCTGATAAATAAGGGACGAAAAAAAAAGTCGAAGGAAAATGAATGAATAAATGGTTCCAATGGTGTTTTGCAGCAGTGTCATAAAACCACCATTTTGATAATAACTTAAAGAAACTTTTTTTTCACATAAAATTCATAAAGGACCATTTGTTGAATGGAAAGGTTCTATGGATGAAACCATTATCACTGATAAAGAACCTCTATTTTTGTAACAGTGGGATCCTTGAAAAAACTTTTAGCTTCCAGTACTTTTGAAATTTAATTTACAGAAACTAGAAGTGTGGAATCTTTAAATACTATAGACAGTGTGGAAACGGGAGTCAAAAAGGCAGACAATGATTTATCTAGCCGAAACCAGAGTGTGCTAGTCCAGAGAATGGGTGAAATGGTTACCTTGTCTGCCTCATAGATTCATTTGACATCTGTCTTTATGCATTACAATTGAGACTGTAAACAAAAAAAGAGTAGTTTATCAAGGGGGCATCAATGCAGCACAACCTAAAGCTGACAGATTAAAAAGTAAAATTACTCTACACAATTCAGGGACGGAAGAGCAGGCGTTATAGGCCATTGCTTGTCTGTACATCTATGCTTGAGGTTAGTGGCTTCTGTGCTCAGCCGTATTGTATAACAGCTCCGGTGTAGATCCGGTACACAGAGGTCCGTCTCCAGGGCTTGACGGCACAGTTTACCCAGGCATGCCGAGGGAGACACTGGGCAAAGGGGAGACGGGTTACCCCCACTCATCCATCAATGGCCGGAATTACCCGCCCACACACGCAAACACATGCGGGGCATCTGTCAGACCCCCCTAGACAAACAGCTTCCGATGCCCCACAACAAAACGGCCCAGACGCCAGCTGAATTTTTGGCGAGGGTGTGCAGTCGACAAGAGCGGCTCACAGCCTGCAAACTAACAGCTAACCTGCTCGACTTCATCTAGAGCTACACACACACACAGCACCTGTAAACCTTCATACCTGACAGAACTCTCTCTCAGCCTGACAGATCTCTTTTTCTGTAATAGGTAAAAGCAAACGATAAGTATGCAGTATTTGTGTAGTTTTTTTTTTTTTTAAGAACAATGGTTCAAAGCTCATCTAATAATAGTTATTAGTTTACTGTTATTACAACCATAAAGCATGAGAGTCACATTGATTTTTTTTTACAGGTATTAGGTGTTCTCAGGCACCTTTTATTGATGCCATTTACATTTATTAATTTGGTTCCTATGTTATATAAACGATATGTCACTGAATAATGCAATTTCATCCATCGTTTAAGCACTCTTGTGTTGTTTTCCTGTATATCATGGTTCAGTGCAAAACAAAACAAAAACCAATTTAAGATAACTAAATAATATTGGTTTCCTCTGAATGAATAAAAAATCCACTGACACATTTGTAAAAATGTTTTTTTTTAGTTCAATAGAAAAAACTGAATGTCACAGGTTTGGCATAACACGACAGTGAATAAGGTATGGCAGAATTTACATTTTTGAGTGAACTATCCTTTTAACATGACATTTTATTAATGAGACACATCAATCCAGAATTTGTGATCGGTATTCATTTATTTTATGATCTAGTTTTCAGAGTTCAGTGGAGTGTTTGCTATGGTTTTGTTTCTACTTGTTTGGCTTGAACGGATCTGACTCCAGCTCCTTCTGTTTTGTATCACAGTGCAAAAGTGACTAAGGGTGGCCAAATGAAGTTAAATGAACACACCGCTAATGAGAGGAGAATTCTAATGAAGTGAAACAGCCTTTAAATCTGCCAAAATACAACTACTCACTCCAAACCCTGAGAGGGACATCCCTCTGCAGCTAATTGACCGATAAAGGCAACAAAAGATGCACTAGGTACACCAAAATGTGCAAAATACTACAACACTTGGTGGCCAAACGCTGAAATAAGTGCTATATTTCTTCAGTTTAATCAGTGTTATAAAGCTACAGGAAAGAAATTAAGCGACCACTTTAAAGATGCTGTAAACTGCTGATGACATTTCTTCCAAACTTATAAAAATCTTGTCGTTTAGAGCATTTTTGTGTATTTTGAAAAATTTATTTGAATTTGAAAAAATGTTTATATTCTTTTTTAGACAACACAATACCAATGTTTTAAGAAATAGAAAAGTAAAAGAGTTAACACTCAAGTTAATGAGAAATCAATATTTGAAGGAATAACCATGACTTTCAATCACTATCACTTAAAACATTTGTTATTCTGACCAATTATAGTAAAAAATAGGGAACTCCAGCAACACTTGAGCAAATGTAATGAAATTGAAAAATGAAAAATATTTTTTTTTACTATATTTGCATTTTGTCCATGTACCTTGTATGGTGGTTGAGTGCTTGAGTGTGAATAAATAGTGAGTCAATTTTAATTTTTGGGTGAACTATTTCTTTAAGCAAAGTTGTGTTGTATCATGCAAGTTAAGAAGAGTCTCCGGAAAGGTCTGTGTGCTTGTTTATGTGTCCAGACCAGTGTTTGTGTGTAATCTGACTGCAGCAAACAGAGCTTGTGACATTCATTCAGAACATTCAGAAGGGGAGGGCACATGCAACACATGGTGCAATATAGACAAATTCTCACACTGTGCAAAAAAGAACACTCGGTATCACACAAGTTCCTGCAAAAGTGCAAAAAAGGCCCCAAAACTCTCTTGTTCCTCACAACACAAAATGTTCCTGAATTTGAATGAAATTAGTTGTGTGGTAGTAGATGAGATGTAAAACAATTATCTGAACTACCACAAAAAACAATATTCAATGTATGAAGCATGGTAAAAAATTCACCATTTCCTACGAAGTGACAAAACTTTATGTAAATATGTATTTTTGTTATATGTATGTTATTTTATTTATTTAATATTATCTTAAAAGCACATAACTCTAACTGTTACTACAGAGGTTTTGTTCTTCAAGGTACAAATTATACCTCTATGGTACCTTTTTTTTCTCATCCTGTCTTTTTTGTCACAACAAGCTTTCCAGTGGCCACTTGTTTTTAAATTCATGATTCGTGAAGGAGCCAGTTCGTTAATTCTGAACTTTGTCCATCTCTGCTTTCATCTGTTAACACGCATCAATCAAGAAGAATAAGTGCATCCAATGCACTTTTACAATACAAGGGACATGTTTTGGCAGCTTTTTTTAATAGAAACTGTGTGAACAAATGTGTTCTCCTGATTTCTTTGAATGTCACTGCTTATTTCAGGGCATTTGCATAAAGGTCTAAAGGTTAATAACAGACAAAGGGAGGGAGATCATTAGAACTGTGCCCTTCCTAAGAATGACTCACACTCTCCAAACCACTTATTAAAAGATCATAATTCACTCCTCATTTGTCAGGTTTAACGGCATTTCAGCGGCACTGACAAAGTCCTGCCTCTCTTGTCCATCAAAGGGCATTGGGGTAAATCGGGCTACCGCGAGACCCCTAAACAATACACAATGCAGAGGACACGCCCACATGTTCCTGCAGCTCAAAGCCTGGCACCATTACGGAGTCTGACGCCATGCAGCCTGAGAGTCAGGTGCCTTCACAACATCAATACAAATCCCACTCTGCTATCTAGACCCAATCAAATATGCTCCCCAAATATCAGGCTAATTGGAAGAGAACAGAGTGATTTGGGATGCTGGCCTAGCATCCTTTCATAGGGCACATAGATGAGGTGTCTTCCTGAAATAGAGCCACTGACCCTCTCCACCCTGCTCTTTGGAGTATGTCTGACTCAAAGCTTTAGTTGGCTGATCTTCAGGACAGATACCGCTGCCAAAAATAGGGATGGATGGCTCAGCTCGGCCAGCATTAGGACCACTGACCACACTGACCCCCCCCCCCCACCCCCAGCACTCCTTCCTGAGAGCCCCTGTCCAGATCTGACAGGTCCAAACCAGCTGAGTCACGGGGCACTCCTGAAACAAACACACAGCATGCATAGACATACATTTGACTGGGTTATCGCCACCAGCTCCTGAAATATCCTGCCACGCGCCTACCAGGGTTAAGAACTGGGATCAAGATTAAACCACAGTAAAGAGAATGGTGGTTGAGTAAGAGTGAAAGAGAGATGAAGGGCAAAGTGTTGGCTCTAGACTCATCATGACTAAATCTAGTCTTCAGATTTAAAGGTTAGATCACCCCCAAATGAAAATTCAGAAAAACGTTTACTCATAATTGTGTGGTTCCAAACCGATAAGACTTTTGTTTATCTTTGGAAAACAGTCACATTTATTTTTTATCAAATCTGAAAGGCTTCTGTTTCTCCACTGAAGAAAATGTAAATTAAAAATTAATTCAAATGAATGGAGTTGTTTGTGCTTCTCCAAGAACCGGTGCATTCTGTTCTTGTACATCAAGCAGGCTTGGGTGAACTTCTGTTTATGTTTGCTGATCAATGTTTATGTGTGAATAAAAGACCAAATTAAATCTGTTAGATACAAGAAGACTTAAATTAAACACTTGATTCATACATATTTGTGTTTTGATATCTTATTTGTTATACTCCCTTATACAAAGTCTGTTTTTACATTTAGATCACCTTATCAAATGCTCACTTAATGTTAATATTTAAAAACCCTAATAATTAGTAATTAATCCTCATGACCCTACAGAGGGCAAGCAGCCTGGATAAATTTTTAGCAAATCTTCATATTAATAATAATTATTAATTTACACTAGAATGACAAGGATTCTCATTCTGACCGTTCATATAAAACTTTACCAAATTGAATTTTTGTCACGTCACATTTACATTCAACTTTTTTTTTAAATTACCTATAATTGTGTACAAGTTACTAGACTGACCTTGAACCTCACTTTGTCCAGCAAGCAGTTTTTTTCACCGCATGTGAAAATTTTGTTTTTGAAAGTTTGAAAGTCATGTCTGAAGTAAAGCTGTGTTTTTGCTATCAGAAAGTTATGTTGTTGTTGTTTTTTTGCTAGGCAACAGAGGCATGCATATTAAAAGCCACAGGAAAAAGTAGCGGATGGTGAAATGCATGTGTCAGTTTGACCTTTATGGCCATTCAGGGTAGTAATACTCAGAACTTTTTTGTGTTCTGTAATTTTAATAAAATAATAATGTTAGAATGAAATATACACCATTTAAGAACAGTCAGTGTACTAAAGTTAAATGGGTTTTAATTACAAAATTTTAAAACAGTCAAAATGTCAGGAATTCTAGTGTTAAAACCACTATATTTTTTATTTAATGGTTTTGTTTTTCTATTTGTTTGAACAAAAAATAATTCTGAATATTTATATTTTAATATCAGATGCACACCTATCACACACTAAAAAGTGATTTGCTGCATCTCAAAAACTATGAGATCTGAAAAAATGATCTGGTCACCTCACTTAACCAAATCAGAGCTGACCTGAGAATGTCAAATGCTCATTAAAAATGCTGTGTGCTTTACTCACAGACACAGGTGGTTGAGAGGAGTCGGGTGGCGATGTATGGAGGCAGGCAGTTTGGGAAGGCAGGCTGCAGAACATAGTTGGAGAAGGTGAGCGCTATCACAGCCAGAGTCGTTGGGTACATGATCAACACTGCACTCCACAGCAACAAGAAGCTGTGAAAACAGCAATTGGCCAACTTTATCATCACATACAGTATACATGCAGAATTCTGAATAGTGTCAGTGTTATAACTGAGTGAGCAAGTAAACACGTGAATCTCCCTGAGTAAGAGACATTCAATTGTGTCTTCACACACAAACTGAGACATTCACATTGACATTTGGTTGACATTTTCACCCAAAGCCATTAATGTTCCATCGGTTCATGCATTTGAACCTATAGGGGAATTTAACCTATTAGAGCAGCAATCCACCTACCCCACCAATCCCCCGAAGATCTCTGTCACGTATGAGTAGTCTCCACCTGATTTGGGGATGGTGACGCCCAGCTCGGCATAACAAAGAGACCCCAGGGCACAGATCCCTCCTCCCAGGACCCACACGATGAGTGAGAACCCCACACTGCCAGCATGATCCAGAACCCCCTTTGGGGAGATGAAGATGCCTGAGCCAATGATGTTGCCTGAGAAAACAACAGAAACAGCAATGGGTTGTTCATTCATTTATTTTCTTTTTGGCTTAGTCCCTTTATTAATCTGGGGTTGCCACAGCGGAATGAACCGCCAACTTATCCAGCATATGTTTTATGCAGCTGATGCCCTTCCAGCTGCAACCCATCACTGGGAAACATCCATACACACTCATTCAAACACATACACTGCGGACAATTTAGCTTACCCAATTCACCTATAGCGCATGTCTTTGGACTTGTGGGGGAAACCAGAGCACCCTGAGGAAACCCACGCAAACACGGGGACTCGGGGAGAACATGCAAACTCCACACAGAAATGCCAACTGACCCAGCCGGAGCTCGAACCAGTGACCTTCTTGCTGTGAGGCGATTGTGCTACCCACTGTGCCACTGTGCTGCCCACAATGGGTTGTTTAGTTTTTATATACTGTTCTTATAATCTAAAATACATTACTGGACTGAGTTGAGCATCTGATCCAAAAATTCATTTGCACTAATTAGAGTATTAGAATAAGTTTACTTGCATTAGGTGGATGGTTATATTGGTTAATATTCAAAAAAAGAGTTAAATTAATATGAATCAATTATTGATATTAATCAGTTTCTTACTTAATATAAAGGACAAAATTGTTTTTGTGCAATCTTTTTTCAGCGCAAAAACAATGTCCTAGAAGAACTGTACTCGCAGCTGTCAAAACCTGTTGCACATTCAAGATCAACAATGTTAGAGTCAACATCTGTTGTGAAATCGAGATAAGTGTCTAGTATTCAGTATTCAGTCAAAGCGCTCGGAGCATGTGTAGTGTGTGAATGATTATGCCTCAGAAAACTTAAACAAAGAGGTTCAATTATAGGAGACTCAGCCAGAGTTATGGGCCCAAGCGTTATGTAACGGTTTGGGTTCTCTCTTTGTCTGCGAGTGCTCACATGAAATATAATTTGGTAGCATCATGAGTGGATGTGAATGTTTGCTCCTAGCGCCTTGGACCTACACAAAGTATAAAGCAGTGAAGTTGATATGACAGGGTCCAGCGCATCTCAAAAACACTCAGACAAATGAGGCTCAAAGTTCCTGATTGAAGTTCGTGGAGTCACACAACACCACACTTGACTGGTCGCACAACTCACAACACACCAAAACAATGACTGCTTGGCTGATTAACAGAAATATTAACTCCTCCTTGTATCAGCTCACAAATTTACATTTAATAAACACAACAATGGTACCAGTGGGTATTAAAACCATATTTGTTGATTAAAGGGTTCATTATTGTTATCATTAAAATATAGTACAAACTCATACTGATCATCCCAAAATGAAAATTCTGTAATCATTTACTCACCCTTCTCTTTTTCAAACCATTTTTTAAGTTAAACAACAGAAGATGCTTTAAAGAATGCCGATAAACAAACTTTGATTGTAGCCATTGAGTTCCACTATGTTTTTTCCTCTATGGATGTCATTGGCTACCATCAACTTTTTTTCTACCCCACATTGTTAAAACTATCTTAAATTGTGTTAAACTCATGGAAGTTTTGAACTACTTAAGGGTGAGTCAGTTTAATATTTTTTGGTGAACCATCCGGTTTAACAACTATACCAGACAATAATTAAGGTAATTTAACAACGAAGACATTTCCCATTATGTGCATATTATGTAAAGAAGATCAAACAGATGAAAATAAAAGTACTGGTTGGACACAAAAAATAGGTAGAGTAACTGATAAAACTGTAAAAGTGATGATAAAACTTGTCTGTGACCTTGAGTAATATCAGGAGGACATTCTAGCACAGAAAAACTTTCCCATGATCAGATGGTAAACAAGTCTCCGGTTAAAACGCAGCTGTTACTTTGCCTTTTGAGTAATCTCCAATTATACTCTTCTTAAAGGTGCTGTCAGATCAGTGCCAAACATTTCAAATGGTGAACTACAGTTTTAAAAACCTGTTGTCTCCTCCTTATTACCCATAAAGCCACTGACTGAACCACAAACATAACTGAAATCCACACCTGCACCTGTAGTCTGATCACCAAGATCAAAACAATGAACCACTCTACTCAATGAATAGCTTGATCTTACTACAGCCATAGGTTTTGGAGAAAAGGTGAACCTACAGTTAACATCAGCTATATCTTAATCACCCTAAGACTGTTTCTTGTAAAAACAAAACAAAGTAAATAAATAAAAACATTTTTAAAGAGAAATATATGGTGGAAATATCAGCTATTTTTTTTCCAGATCTCAGTATTTTTATTGTTTATGTTGAAGTGACTTTAACAAAATAAACACACTATTATATGCTGTGGAGACAAACCCTCTTTAATAGCACAAGATTTAAAAGAGTAGAGCTAAATATCACTGACATGGCAGACACAAAAAATTCCAATTACAAAAACAAAAACCTCTTATGGCTTCCACTGGATGACCTTCATTTCAGCAAGACAATAAATACATTAAATAAACATATTGTCATCAGCTCACATTCCAACTGAAAAGTTTACATTAGGCTACTTGTTAGTGACGATTTTTTTTATTGGATGTAGTTATAGCCTATACGTCCAGCCCACGAGTTCTATGATTGAATAAATTCAGATCTGAGGATGCAAAGAGAACATACATTTTATTTTTTGCTTTTTCCTTTGCTTTTCCCAGAACCAATTTCATGAATGGCTATACTGTAATCCTAATCCTACTACAGAACATCCCAAACACAACATCTTAGTGTGGTTTGAATCAAAGGATGTAAAACGATCTCGCTACAAATGTACACTTCCGCATACTGTAATCTGATATTTTTCACTGTCTCATATATAGCAATAGCTTCTTATTCGGTGGGTTTGTTCGGGGGCACGCGAAGGACACGGTGCGGTGGGCTGCTGTAGCCACGTAAGCGCGGAGTTGAGTTTCAGCCCGTTTCTCTTCCTCAATGATGCAATCCGCGCTCTGATGAACAGATCTGTCTGCTGGAAACTACTGTAAGTAGTGGCATGGCACGAGCCGCTCTTCTCTACCAAAACCACGCTGTTTGCCCCCTCTTGGACTGTTGACCTACCACACTAGACAGCTGTACGTACCCCTATACTGTGAGACGATTTAAGTTCGACCATGAATTTTTGACAGCTACATTAGCTTTTTAACACTTTACTATAAACTGTCGACACAGAGCAACGCGCATTTCAGAGAGCAGATGTTGGCCAGATGAAAGAGAAAGACTGAAAGAGTGAGGGCTAAGGACTGAGACGAATGGCGAAGAGAGAAGCAGATATTGTGAAGATGACAAAGAAACAAGCGGACAGAGAAAGTTCAAGCTAAATCGCAGCACGCGTTGACATATCAAACATGAGGAAACATCTCACCTATAATTATGGCGCACGCGCTCAAAAGACCAATTTCTTTCTTAAGAGTTACTCTGTCTTTAGATCCACTTTGGTTTCCTCCGGAGTCCAACATCTTCTGTTGATCCGATTTCGCGCAGTTTCTCCGGTTCGTTTCGGTTCCATCCATTTGCGCGGCTGTTCAAGAAAACGGCATCTGTATCCGCGCACGGTCTCATATAGCGTTGATGCAGGACGCAGGGCGCTGGCGCATGCGCAAAACTCCTGCTGCCTGCCTCCATAGAGATCAACAGGTTGTACTGTGCGCTGGCACGCGCTCACCTGTCTGCACCACATGCGAACAAAGAGCAGGACACCGGTGGCACCGAAGCACTCATGTTTCACAGCATTCAGTGTTAAAAACTGGCATAGCCTATTGGTTATCAGGAATATTTGGAAAGTAGTGATTGTACACAGAGAGTTTCTTTTTGTCGCATCTTAATCTGAGACTTTCCATATGTATGACAAGAACCTTCATTTAAAAGTATTATATATTATTTTAATAGCATTATTATTAACATTTCACTTCATTTAGCTTTAAATTAACCTCATGCGTTAATTTAACACTTACATTTTTTACTTAATTTATATATTTTTATAACGATTTTCAGAAGTAGCCTACAAATTTCAGAAAACACTACAATCCACAGCTACTTGACATTTTATATAAACAATCTTCGCATCTGCTTTCGAATGTTCTTCCTTTGGATGCTGTTAATAAAGTGACTCTGGACCTTCAGTTTACACAGTCTACCCATTATTTCTGTTCTGTGGGTATTTGATGGTTTCATGGGTGTTATGAGTGATCTCAAATGCACGTGCATATCAGTCTATATCTTTACTTCACTTTGCAGTAACAATTAGGTACAAGTGTAAACTGTTAAGAGACTATTTAAATCATGCAATCAGTACTTTATCCTTGTGTATTGTTCATATTGACTACCCTTTTGTTATGTTGGTGGCTTTTTTTTGACTTCCATTATAACCACTTTTTTATTGCAAAGCCATGACACCATATAATCACGCTGTCTTGATTGTTGGTGGTTTTCCCTGTTGGCAAGAGGTACAATTTGTCATTTTTACTATTTATTATCAGTTGGCAACATTAAGCCTTTAAAAAGGCCTGTGCAAAAAAAATTCTGGATTTTATATGGAGTTCTATGGAGTAAAACAGCAGATTATAGTGTGTGTGCATAAATACACTTAATATGTTTACTATGTTCTGAGAGCTAAGCTTCTTGTTTTGATTTTCTCAGACATATCAAGATAAGTGCACAAAGGTATCTATCTCTCACACACACACACCACACAAAAACAGCCACCAACATAATGAAATGGTAAGTTTGCCCAGAGTGTATCATTGAGTTAAAAAAAACAAAAACAAATTCAAAGCATTTTCCCAAAATATGTGTCAAAATAAGAAATGTCACCAAAAATCCTTCCATTTGCTGAAACACAGAGAAAGTTTTGGCCAAATTAAACCTCAAAATCACCCCAGAGTGGATGAAAACATCCCCAATAACACACAAGGCAACCACTCGTTTAACTGGTTTGGATTAAGATGGGTTTCATCTAATGCTGCAGAAATATCTATAAAATGAAAACCAGTTGCATTTAAGTCAACATATTTGGAAAGCCTGTTATTTTTTTGAAAAGCTACCCACCCTCAAGTTGTTTCAAACCCATGAGACTTTCTTTCTGCTGTTTATCACAAAAGAAGAAATTCTGAAGAATGTTGGTAATTACAGAGCTGATGGAGGCTACAGTCAACTGTCTTTTTACCAACATTCCTTACAAATCTTCTGGGTTTGGAACAACTGCAGGAGGCAGAATTTTCATTTTTGAGTGAGCTGACCCTTTACATTAATTACATTACCTGTTAGAAGTTTTGATGCATTAAACCTAATGTATGTTTTGCAATCTTAAATCGCTGTTTATAAAGGTTTAATGCTTAATATGTGTTTTGCATTTCAGGAATTTATATAAGTGCACTGTTTATGGGGTAAATATTGTGGGGAAATTGAATGTCAGATATTAAAATAGAAGAAATTAAACAAAGATGAACGTTTTAAAATGGGCCAGAAGAGTGTGCTGTGTAGAATACAGTTGACATATTAGCACCCCTGTGAATTTTTTTGAATCTTTTTCAAATATTACCCAAGTTATGTTTAACAGAGCAAAATAACATTTTACATCACAGTATTTCCTATTATAATTTCCTTCTGGAGAATGTCTTTATTTCTTTTAGTTAGACTGGAATAAAAAATTATGGCACGTGGCTCAGTGGTTAGCACTGTCGCCTCGCAGAAAGAAGGTCATTGGTTCGAGTCCCAGCTGGGCCAGTTGGCATTTCTGTGTGGAGTTTGCATGTTCTCCTCGTGTTGGCGTGGGTTTCCTCCAGGTGCTCCAGTTTCCCCCACAGTGCAAAGACATGAATTGGATAAACTAAATTGGCTGTAGTGTATGATTGCATGTGTGAATTGGTGTTTCCCAGTACTGGGTTGCATCTGGAATGGCATTCGCTACATAAAACATATGCCGAAATAGTTGGCGGTTCATTCCACTGTGGCGACAATTTTCAGTTGGCTACAGAAAAAAATCAATTTGACAGAAATTCTAGTTAAGCTAATTTGCTTAGTTACAATATCTAACCTACTTAAGCCTTTGAATTGCTCTTTAAGCTGAATACTAGTATCTTACAAAATAACTAACATATTATGTACTGTCATTAAGGCAATGAAAAAAAAATATTAAAATTAGTATGTTTACAAATATGTTGAAAAAACTCTCTCCATTATACAGCATAAAATAGAATCTCACAGAAGGGATAATAATTGTCTAATAATAACTGTATGTGCATGAAGGGTGTTTGAAATTCTGTGAAAATTAGCTACATAATTTTCAGCAGAATTTTAAGCACCCATTTTCTGGGCCATTTTATGGCTCCCTCCACCTTCCCCCTTTTCGTTCTCCTACAGAACACTTATGGTTGAGCTCTTTAGAGCAACAGATGCAGATTAATTTTCAAAAACTGCTAACACACCTTTTCTTTGTCAGTGAGTAGAAAACAGAAGAAATCCCAACAGATCCTGTTTACTTTGGACGTGGCCCTCTTGTGACTGAGAGTGTAATATGATAAGGACTGCTGTGGGGGTACAGTGACACCTGAACAACCAATTACTCTGATGGAGACTGACGCTTGTATTGTGCCTGTGAAACTGTGAGATAACTGACCGTGAACAAAGAACAAAGATTAAAGATTGTTGACATCTTAAATGTGGAGTTTGCACAGACATGCACTCACAGATGCACTGTGAAAGACAGTATAGTTTCCTTCTGGGAATGAACGCCCTGTCATGCAGCCTTGCCCGGATAAAAGCAGGGAGAGCAACAATACTGTAAGCCACCACTAACAGAACCAACACAGCCTTAATGATTCATTCATTCATTTTTCTTCGGCTTAGCCCCTGATTTATCATGAGTCACCACTGCGTAATGAACCGCCAACTACTCTGGCATATGTTTTAGACAGTGAATGCCCTTCCAGCAGCAACCCAGCACTGTGCTGGGAAACACCCTTACACTCCCATACACACACGCTCATACACTACGGCCAATTTAGTGCATCCAATTCACCTGCATGCCTTTGGACTGTGGGGTCCTGATCCTATTCATATAGTTTAACATTAAAAAGCTGAGCAACATAATATGAATGGCACACTTTTCAAAACATTTAAATACTCAATGCATATTCTTACTTTATTTCTAATAACCTCCTGAACATCATTTGAAATATTTGATTTTGCTTCAGAGCGTTTGAGATCTTTTGTAATGCCAATGTCTCTGTAAATAAACCTACAGAGCTTACAGTTCAATAGGCTTATCAGAGTTTATAAAATGTTGCTGCAGATCTGTTTGAGATCTCTTGCAATATAACTGCCTCTATAATTAAATCTACAGTGCTTTTTAGTTCCTTTGATAATTATAACAATACAAATCTATCACATCATATCCACCTTATTTTTTTCAGTCCCCCAGGTATAGGTGAATTGAATTAACTAAATTGGCCATAGTGTATGAGTGTGTACGTAAATAAGTTGTGGCTGGAACATATGCCAGAGTAATTGGTGGTTCATTCCGCTGTGGCGACCCCTGATAAATTAGGGACTAAGCCAAAGGACAGTGAGGATTTCATTTGTTGTAGTAATCATAAAAACACTGGTTTGTTATAACCAGTATAACACAATAATAACACAAATATAATTTACAGCTTTTTTGTTCATTGTTAATTACCAATGGATTGTAAATCTCTCACAATTACAGAAATAGCCTTCTTCTGCCTTGCAAAAATGCATACTATAGTAGAGACTGTATAGTGTCACCAGTAGAGCTGCACATACAGAGTGGAAACCTTTATTCCACCGTCATGGAAATTTTTTTATCAAGTGTCTAAACTGAATAGCTGTATCTCCAGATATGGTTCACTATGTAAGCCAATAGATGGAGGGAAAAAAAGTAGAATGCAATTTTTTTCTCTTGGCTTTGCAACCGCACTACAGTCCTCTTGGCAGTTTGGAGTGAATATACAGGGGCTGTTTAATGGTTGAGACACTTCCTGAACTCTAATAGTCTAGATTGCCAGTACAGAATGCATCTGTGTTTGGGAGACTGGTGGACCCAACGATTCTGTCATCAATCACTTTGTCCAATGTTCAATGTAGCTGGTGTGGTCTTTCTCACACAAACACTCTCACCCATACATGCTCACTTCCACACGCGCACACACACACACACACACACACACACACACACACACACACAATTATACAATCGCATCTCTCTGTGCCAGCTCTCTTCATCCCCCATTCTCAGAAACAAAAACACTTACACAATTATTTGAACAGTCCAAAAAGGAATCCTTGAAATTTCACTCAGATCATTGCACTGCTTCGAATGGTCTGCCATTATGGATCACAAAACATAATTTGTCCGGCGAGCAACTAAAGTTCTTGGGGTGAGGTCTATGGCTGCATAGCAACTAAACTCTGCACCAGCCGTGAGCCCTTCTCTGTTTCCACTGATCTGAGGTCAGTTGTACATGACATTTCTCACTCTTAGCCCATTCAGAACAGGAAAAGCACTGCCTCACACTCAGCTTTGTGCTTTGCCGAATAGAGGAGAGAAATGAGCGGAAACCTGTTGTTGTAAAAGTCATTCAGGCTCAGAGGAGGAACTCCTCTTTGTAAAAGTAGTCCGGCCTCCTTTACAATACGTTGACAGATAGTCACTCTCACTCACAAACAAACCAACACTTTTTACTGCTCATTTTTGAGTAAAGATTGTCATATTTGCCTCTTTATACTTTGTATTTGGTTAGTCAACATTTGACTGCACATTAACGTTTAGCCAGCTTACTGAAGAGAAATGTCTGATTGATGTTATTGTAATGGGAAATGTTCGTTTAAATTCATGAGTGCTGTTTCTGCAGTGATTCTGGAGTCTTTTGTACACTTTTTGCTCCATCTAGTGGTGTGCTTTAATGGAATGGAAAGAACAACACTTCAACTAGACTTTGTGGAATGTGGAATCCACACACACACACACACGCACGCACGCACACACATACAGACTGAAAATACCATAAGCATTAAAGGGATAGATCACCCCAGAAATTAAATTACCTCTTACCTCTATAATTTATTCTCCCTCATGTGTCTTTAAACCTTTATGAGTTTCTTTCTTCTGTTGAACACAAAAGAAGATGTTTTGAAGAAAGCTGGTTGCTGGCACACACCTACTTCCATAGTATAAAAATATAATATGGGATAAATGGGTGCCAGCTTCCAGCATTTTTCAAAATGATTTATATTGTGTTCAACAGAAGAAAACAACTCTAATAGGTTTTGAACAAGTGAAGGGTCAGTAAATGATGACAGAATGTTCATTCTGGAGGGAATTACACCCTTAAAGAAGATGCAAGCATGTAATAAATGACATTTTTGAGGAGTGGAAGACTGAGGCCTCTGAAAATCATGCTAAAGGCCTATGGCGTAAAGGCAGGATTTATTGATGTGGTTACCTGAGTGGTTATAGTGTTCTGTAAAGGGTATATGAGCTTATGAGATTTGTAATGAGGCATACAGACTTCTGTTGTAAATTTAACCTCAAATTTAGCTATTGAAAAATCTACACAAGAAACAATCATAATACAATTCCTGAGAACAGCTAGCTAGAATGTAAGATTAGCATAGCATTAAAACAGAACCATATATGGTAACTTACTTATTTGGTTTGTTTCAGAGTGAAACAGAAAATATTGTTCAGAATTCGATACACTGGTGGCTTTTTTGATTAGGATAGCATTACAAATATAATTTATCATGTATCAGATAAATCATATTTTGTCTTCAAATGTTTATTGTCAGTCAAAATGTTTGTTTTTGAGTCTCACTGATGTAAGTTATTTTTGATGTAGATTAAGTCATTTTATTTTTCCCTCCAATTTTCAAAATAACAATTCAAAATAACTCAATGGAAAATAACAATGTATCTCAGATTTCCACAAGTACACCTCATGGGAAACTCTACATAAGCAAATTAACCAGACAGTAATGATTTCTGAGAAACAAACACACATAAATAAAAGAAACACCATGACCTCAGTCAGTTTTAACAGATAAAGGAAAATGTTTTGGTTTTTTTACACACAAATTAGGTCAAAATAAATTCATATGTGTATAATCTGATTATAATCTCTTATTAGTTTGGATTATCAAAGGTTAACTTCAACCTACATGTTTAAAAACTGAGTAGCAGTTTGTCTACATACTTAAAAAAAATGTAATCATGAGTGAGAATATATTCTGGTTAGATAAGCCATGGGAAAATTGTTTGCTGATGAAGGGTGAAGTGAAAAGATCACAGTGATATTGCTGCTTAAAGCCTTAATTAAACCATAAACAGCACAATTATTTTCAAAAAGCTTTGCCTATAGTACACTAAGAAACAAAACTGTACTTTTAAGCTTTTTTTAACTAAACATTGCTTCAGCAAGCTGTGACCCTCAATATATTGTGAGGTGTGATGTAAGTGCATTATAAATATACTATATATAAACTAGTCTAAAAGAAGTTAAACAAATCTACATTAGTAAATTTGTCACTAGAAATATGATTAAAAAAGATTCACACGTGAGCTACAGTGCTGTAAGAGGTCAGTTACAGCAGCTTTGACCTCAAATCACTGGCCCTGTTTATCAAAACTCTGTCTGACAGCATTGATCTAGTTGGCAAAGAGCGAAACATTGGTTAACATGAACTGTTTCTTTGTGTGTCAGTATGTTACGAGAGGTTTCACTCTCTGAAAGGACAAGAACAAAAATAGCCCCCAGACATTATTAAGTGGCTTTGGGATCAGACAGAAAAACACAGATGAATTTGTAACAGCTGGGCACAGTCCAGAAAATGTAATAATCCCAGACTAAAGAAAAAACTTACTTCAGACCTTATTTCCTCAAAGCCCTAAACCATGTACAAAAATGTCCCTTGATCCATAACAATATGTGTTTGTTTGTACTGGGGGGTGTCTGGCAGATTGAATCCATTTCATAAATCTTATCCAATGGCAGGTCTGATTTAGGCCACATCTCGCAATCATAATGAGTGACTTGTTTGGTTGAATTCACTATATAAACACTAGAGGGCGCTTTTATCCTACAGTACTGTCCTAAAATATAAAAGCATAAGGATTTTTTGTTGTTGCCTCAACTCAAGTATACCTGTCCGTGTAAACCTTATATGTGCACACAAGCGTGTTATTTGTGTAGTTATATTTAAAGTCTGTTGTAGTATATTCATTGCTGCATGGATTACTTTCAAACTGTCAGTGATTTCAAATTTTAGATAATCTAATTCATGTTAAATTATCATGCCTACTTTTGACCTAACTTGTTTATGACATGGATTTAAATGGAATTATTGTTATAATAAGATTTGTTATTAAAATCATGGAATTCAATTAAACATTACATTACACCAGGGCTTCCCAAACTGGGGAAATAAAAGAAATACAGAGGGTCGATAAAAAGCCAACAATTAATTAAATCACAAATATGTAACATTAAAATTAATAAATGATTTTAAAATAAAACAAAATAACACCCAAACACCCGAATTTGACATCCTTGTGTGACAATTAAACCTAGTGAACTGTGAGCATACAAAGGAACTAGCGTATTAAATGATTAAAATATTAACTTTAAATCAAAGGGTGACTTCAATGAATATTTTAGGTCAAATGAGTTTGACTGAAAGAAAAGTTTTGAAATCCCCATGTTACATCAACAAATATTAATCTATAAAAACACCAATGACGTGGTAAGAGTCTTGCAGGTATTCATGGCAGGATTTTTGTCACTTTTACATCTGCAGTGTTTAGATTTTTGTCTCATAGCTTACGTTGTATATGCAAGGTGCTTTTGTTTAAATTAATTTACATGATTTTCAAAGAGGGTGACAGTATAATTTTATTTTATTTTTAGACAAAAATAAGAATTAAATTGGAAACAATAAGGGAAGTCAATAAAGTAGGCATGTAATAAAATACTGCAATAAGTGTAAATAAGGGCGCAGTGGGTAGCACGTTCGCCTCACAGCAAGAAGGTCGCTGGTTCGAGCCTCGGCTGGGTCAGTTGGCATTTCTGTGTGGAGTTTGTATGTTCTCCCCGTGTTCGCATGGGTTTCCTCCGGGTGCTCCGGTTTCCCCCACAAGTCCAAAAACATGTGGTATAGGTAAATTGGGTAGGCTAAATTGTCCGTAGTGTATGTGTGTGAATGAGTGTGTGTGGATGTTTCCCAGTGATGGGTTGCAGCTTGAAGGGCATCCGCTGCGTAAAACAAATGCTGGATAAGTTGGCGGTTCATTCCGCTGTGGCGACCCCAGATTAATAAAGGGACTAAGCCGAAAAGAAAATGAATGAATGAAGTGTAAATAATTTGTAATCATGTAAATCCAAAATAATTAACATCTAATATCTAATTATGAGTAGTTTCTAATTACAAGCAGGCCCACATTTTTAAAATCCAGTCATTTCTATCCAGAAAATAATACGAGATCTTTACATCACTGTTGTATTTAGAAACCCATCGGTCTAGTTAAACAGTTACTAACCAGTGTGTCGGAGCTAATTATAACTCTGAAGTTGGGCTTTTATAAGCAAGCCGATTCGGGGGCGTGGCCATCGCGCAGGTAACATCACCCAAACTCCGCCCACCGAGGGGGGCGTCTACGCTGTCGTGACAAATCTGGGGCGGGGCCAGGGGAAGTGCTTGTGCAGGGCAAATAGCGAATCTTGAGAGTGATTAGGAGAGTTTGGACACAGTGGAGCATCAACAGACATCCGAGAGCCAGGAGAGAGAGACAGACACACACACACCTGTGGAGCTACAGGAACACACGCGACTTGTGCTCTCTGAATTTCATCGAGGCAATCGGTTGAGAATTCAGAAATGACGGACACTCTCATTCCCAATGGCTGCAAGAGCAACGGACCGGTGGAGAACGGCTACTTCAAAAAGGTAGGAGGGACTCGTCTCGGAGTTTGTGTTTTTCTGAACTCGATGACTCGGGAGCTTATTTTAAGTGATTCAAGAGTTTGTTAGTTTGGTAGATGTTACCATCACTGTAGTTTTGCTACTGTCGATACGAAAAAGATAGAACAGAACAAAACTCATTTTTATGTTCTTTCACGAGTCTTCAAACCTGAAGTTTAGACTAGTGAAGGACGAGGTATTGTGCCTCCCCCGCTCTGTCTCCTTCATGTGATGTTGGTAACAGGATCTGCTGCTGGTGGACACATCTGCGGAGCATGTGGACGCTGGCGAGCTCTGATGCCCACAAACAATGCCAAGCGAGACAGTTCAGACTCTGTACATTATCCTGTAGGCTTTCTCTTTTGAACGTTATATATCGATATATTTCACTGCTTTCTCAGTTTTACAGACCTTTTTAAACTAAATGCTTTTTTGATATTACAGTTTTTATATCAACGGCCTTTGCAAAACCAATTTACAGTAATGATTTCTGCCAGAAATTACCCCCCAAAAGGTTGTGTACAGTAAGAAATTAATAATAATTGATTAATATGTCAGGGAAAAAAAATGAAAACAATTGTGTTATTTAAAAAGGGTATTTTGATTAAAAAAAACAAAAACTATTGAAGTGAGTGAAGTGAAGTGAAGTGTAGTGTGGCCAAGTATGGTGTCCCATACTTGGAATTTGTGCTCTGCATTTAACCCATCCAAGTGAACACACACATACCGTGAACACACACCCGGAGCAGTGGGCAGCCATGCTGCGGCGCCCGGGGAGCAGTTGGGGGGAACGGTGCCTTGCTCAAGGGACTCACCTCAGTCGTGGTATTGAGGGTGGTGGAGAGTGCTGGTCATTCACTCCCCCCACCCCCAATTCCCACTGGTACCGAGTATCGAACCAGCAACCTTCGGATCACGAGTCCAACACTCTAACCACCAGGCCACGACTGCCCATGGTATTGGTTGGACTGTACATGGACTGCCACTGCCCATGGTATACCAATGGTATTGGTTACCATTTGTAGGTAAATGCCTCATACAAATGACTGACATTTACATGAGCGCAAGTAGGTACTCAGAGTCATTGTTGATTTATTTTATTATGATTTATTTATTTTATACACTAATTGTGCTAGCCACTGTCATGACAAGAATTTGAGAAGACAGATTTTTTTGGTGGAATTATTTGTGAGGAATTGTGTATTTGCTGTACCTTCAGTTGGTAGTCTGGTAGTTGTCTTTTTAAAATTGGCTTGTTTCTAAACATTTTTATTTGTACAGTTCTGTTCTGGAGTTCAGGTAACTGATACTGAGTGAAGTGTGTTCATATGTGTTCACTGATCTTGGAAGAGTATAACCCATTCTCTGTCATTTATCCTTGATCTTTAAACCTCTGGATTTGTTTTTTGTTTTTGTGAAAGGCACCTGAAGAGGTCCATTGTCTTGCTTGAGCTCACCCTTTTTTCTGTCAAGTGTATCTTTTGGGCTTTGTTGATTAGGTCTTCTTATTAATGTTAAAGTATTTGATGTCAAACTGGATCTGCAAAGCATTCAGTTTCTCAGAAAGTTTTTTTCCAGGCCCTTTCACATGAAACAAAGTCGAAGGGAAGAATGAATCACTGTGTTTTCAGAGTTAATATGGCTATGGTACTGCATGGATGGTTAGGTTTTAGTGGAAGGGCATTTTGCTGCTGTAAGTGGTTGCGTTTGTTTAGTACATTTCCTGTGTCTCATTTTCATTTGTTACATTAATTCTCTGAAAAGAAGTGTGGTCGCACCAGAAAGGTTTCAGGCCTGTTCCCAGGTGGGGGTGGTTCAAACTGGTGATGTGGTTTTGGTCCAGTTCCGCCTGAGCTGATCCTGCTTGGGCTGCGGGGCTTGGAGAAACTGAATTGCAGATTCAGCATGTTTTTCCAGTTTTCCTCCTATTAATGTTACGTTTGCCCAGTGACAATGCATAGCCAAGCCACAAACGTTAATGAAACACAGATGCTTCCATCTCATGTCCCGGTACTGGCAGGAGAAGCTGTTCAGAGCTTTAGAATTAGTATAACATGGCTCCTGAATATCTCACAGCATTATGTAGACTGAGTAAAGTGATCAAATGGCAGTCAAATACTTATTAGTAAGAAGGAAATGCATGATTCATCAGAATAGTATACGCTGTTAGTTGCATAACCTATTAATTGGTGCTTAATGTTGTTACCACATTGCAGAGCGGTTATTCATTTTGCCATTTAGAGAACAAAAAAGGGCTAAGAATAGAAATAAACATTTGTTAATGTAGTTTCATATTTGTGCTCAAACATTCTTGCCATATATTACAGTTGAATACTCTCAGATAATTCACTTGAGGCCCTGTTTTTGCTCTTGTTTGTGCCCTGGTTTGATTAGGACCTTGTTTCTGCTCTGTCTGCGCTGTTAGTTGGGGTAATTGCTGTGTGATTGTGACTGTGCAGTTGCACTGGCATCTCTTTGGTTCTGCTCGGCTAAACATTGCCCTGGTCAGCGCTCTAGAATGTACAAAGGTCACATTGGGTCCTGTTGACATCTACTTTTCCATGTATTGGGACAGCCTGTGTTTACACAGTAGCGGACTATGGTTTTCACCTTTTTCAGGTTGCTAAATTAACACTCAGGCAGGTCAAAAAAGACAACTAAATGATATAACTGTGATAAATTGTGTAAATGTGAATCAAACTGTGTTATGGGAATGAAACCATATGGGCCAGTAAGTTGTCATGTCAATACAAGAGGCACTCGTCATATGCACATATCGGTGTCTCGTGTGTGTTGTCTGTGGTTTTTTTTTCAAGTGGGGTTCTGGTAACTCAAGAGACAGAGATATGAGCCGTGTGTAATCTGATACGTTGCTGTCTGTCCTCCACCAGAGCTGTTTCCTTCGACACTGATGAATAAAGCATTTCAACACTGCAGATCACTAATTAGAACATTAATCTTGATTTTAATCATTGTAATTATTTTTGGTTTAAGTTGTTGTAATCTTTAATTTGCATTCTCATTCAAGTTTTGAGCATGAGCAATTAGCAATAAAAAGGCGTGGACTTAGCTATTTTTGCAGCTGATCTTCTTGCATTTGTAGGAGTTTGCATTTCAGACACAGTATTTATGAGAGGAGACAGGAGAGCTTTGCAGTGAGTAAGATTTACTTTTTGCTGTAGTCAGTTCACTGTTATTTGTACCATTTATTTAAGATAGAGGGTCCTGCTGTGGCTTTTTCATCATAGAAAGCATAACCGGTAGCTTTGATTATGTTGAGTCTTTTTCCATAACCAATCACACTATAGTTTTGACTCCCATTGACCTTCTGTTCTGTCATAGTTGTGCAACATGCACTGTTTGTGGAGTCCACAGAAATGAAGTATGTTGAATGTCACCTGCTTCAAAATAGCCTGTGATTTATTTAATAAAACAGCATTTTCCAGTAATAACTCTAAAAATAGATCAGTCCAAAACAAACATTTAAAGGCAAACATGTTTAATATTAGATTAGATATGCTTTCAATTCCTAAAATATAAGCTGTTTTCACACTAAAGCTGTTTCTCCATTGACATCCCTTCATTATGGAATATGTCTGTTGTACAGTTTTCCACTCCCAACTGTACTTTTATGTAGTCGCGATCTTGTGCTAATTAGTCCTGCTTAGTTAATCTGGCCTTTAGTTAGACTGTATTGAAGTAAAATAAGTAAATAAATCCCTTCAAAGCTATTGCGTTTAAAAAATTTTTTATTCTTTTGCTTAAACCAATAGACATACTTTTAGAAATAAATAAAGGATAAGATGGGAGCTTTGGTATTTTAACCATTTTAGATGATACCAGCCTCCTATAAATCAAACCTACTCCCTGAGCAATCACATTTATGACAGAAACTCTCTGTATAGGTGTGTCTGGGTGGGAAATTGATCTTGTTACGTCATGTACTTGCACCACACCTTAATAACATAACAAAGTGTATGTGTTGACTGGCATGTGCTTGTGTTTTTATCATTATAGGCACATTGTAATGCATGCCGTTATGCTTTTATAAGGCAGTGAAAATATTCACAGCATATGCATAAAAACTGGCAGTAAATCCACATTAGATTGAACCGTAAATAAGAATGCCTCGCCTGTAAAAACCTGTTGTTAATCTCTTTCTTTTCATCTCCTTCTCTGACAGGGATGTAATCCATTTGCTCAGACGGGCCGCAGTAAGCTGCAGAATAAGAGAGCAGTCCTCAACCAGAAAATCATCAAGCAGATGCGGATGAGAGCTGGAGCTGAGAACCTTCTCAAGTAAGTCAAGCACTCTTATTTGTGACCAAAAACAAAGTCAAGTGCTCAGTCATCACCCTCACCTCACGTGCCGACCTGTATGATATGCAAACATGTGTAGGAAATCATTCCTAGAATTTGATGTTTAAAATATTTTATTTAAGCAAAGAACCATTTTTTTTTATTTTGTTTTGGTTACACAACAGCATCTGTCTGGCACTGGACGGTCCTTTCTCTGTAGGGTAAATCACTGCCTTGTTTTGGAGGAATGTTTTGCTCTTTGTGTGGTGAAGTTTCAGGCAGAAGCTTTCTGCTAACCTGTCAGCAAAGAATTTCTCTGTTTGTGTGTGAATGTGTGGATAAAAACGGGGTTTGAAGCTCATGTGCACTCGGGTCTGACAGTCAGGTGCGCCTTTAGCATTCTTACCTTTAGATTTGGAGTTGATGATAGACACAGTAACATTGTGTCTTTGTTAAAGCTGATGACTAAAGAGACTGGAAATGCTATATGTTACATTTTAAATTTTCAGCACCTGGAGGCTGAAACGTGAAATCTTCATCTTAAACTCAAATATAAATGAACTTTGCTTAGATATTTTCATATTTTCTTCTTCCTTTTTTTTTTTTTTAAATGTAGTATGTTTTGTTTTCTAGTAGCCAGCTGTTAACCATGTATCGCTTACACCACTTTGAATATTAACCGCCAGTCATTCATGCATAAAACTACCACCAGACGAGAGAGGAAAGAACTGTCTGACTGAAAAACATGCAAAGTATCATGCAAATATTTTTCATGTTGTCTCTTTGGAGTACTCATTGGGCATCTATATAGTAGTTAACGTTCGAAGTGAATCATAAATGTTTTTCAAAATAGTCCTAGGACAAGAATGGGTGTTGTTCAATAGTTTTAGGACAGCTTTGAAGAAAGGTGATGATCCACTTCAAATGTTGACTACTGTGTGCATATATATAACCATGTTAATTATTAATATGCATGTTCATAATTGTGTAAAATATTTTCTATTGTATAAATTTGTAACTATAGTAATATTTTCTGAATAGAGCTTAATTTTCATGGCCGAAACTGAGAGGAAGGGCAGGACTTGACCTTTTATATAAATGAATTGTTTAATACATATTTTTCTTAAAGAGAAAACCCTTAGTTTCTTCAACTGGAATGACTTAATTACAAAATTGTCCAAAACAATTATCTTTGTGTATAAGGATCTGTATGTGTTATTTTGAGTTTATGTTATGAACGTTTAGAAAGAAGTCTCTTTTGATCTTAAAGGCAGCCTGCAGTGTGCTTTTAATTTATGTAATTTGTGTAAAAACACAGTAAAATGGTAATGTTAAAAAATATTATTTAATTAAAAAGTAATAAATATTAACTATTTATGAATTCATTCATTCATTCATCCATCTTCCCCTCGGCTAAGTCCCTTTATTCATCAGGGGTCGCCACAGCGGAATGAACCGCCAACTTATCCAGCATATGTTTCACACAGCAGATGCCCTTCCAGCTGCAACCCAGTACTGGGAAACATCCAAACACACTCATTCACACACATACTCTAAAGCCAATTTAGTTTATTCAATTCACTTATATCGCAGGTCTTTGGACTGTGGGGTAAAATGGGGAGAAAACCCACTTGAACACGGGGAGAACATACAAACTCCACACAGAAATGCCGGGACTCGAACCAGCGACCTTCTTGCTGTGAGGCGACAGTGCTAACCACTGAGCCACTGTATCCCCTTTAACTATTTATAATTAATAAAAAAAAATGTATTCCTGTGATACAGACTGAAAAATGACAGTGTTGTGTAAAGAAATCATTTTACAGGACAGGGAAGCTCTGTACTTTGGATGGTAATCCATCATTTGCCTGATTAGTAACTGACCAACACTACCAGACTGCTAGATTTCTATCAGTTGTTCAGGGAAGCATTTATATAAATGAAACCTGAGCCGATAAGAAAGACTGACATCTTATCAGCAAACACCCACATTCATACCTCTGCAGGCATTTGGGAAGGACAGGTATTTGTGAAGTTTGCCGAACTTCTTTTTGCGTCTTGTTGTGAAAACCGCAGCCTTTACAATACATTAGCTCTCTCAAAAGCTTCAAGTGTTTTTCCCTTTGCGATGAGCACACGCTGTAACATTGGGCAAGCTGTTTGCCATGGGGACGTTAAGTGTGTCTGTTGTCTCCATGGTTTTGAAGGGCACACCTGCTGGGTTGGTCCTTGGAGCAAAGCATTTGATTGGCACTGTGACGTCAAAGTGGCTTTAAATCTCAATAGAACAATGATGTTTGGACATGCTCTTTTAAACAAGAAACGCTAAGTGAGGCTCCTTTGTTTTGCGCACTGTGTTGATATGTTAGGGCTTTAATCCATGTTTGTTGAATTTAAGATATCGGCCATTGGCTGCCATTCAAGCATGAGCGACGATACACAGGTGGATCATTTGCGGAAATGTTTTACTGACTAAACGTGACGCGCGTGTAAATTCTCCTCCCCCTTCACATCTGTGCCAATAATTGCTAGGTACAGTTGAAAAATCAAATACATATTGTTGTATTAAGCATAAAGTTATTGTTAATGTAGTTTGTTTTCACAGTTCCTTCCTGTAATGTACTTTTCACACAAATGAAAAGCAGTTATTAGCAGGGAATAATTCATAATCATAAGTAAAATAAAAAGTACAGACAAACGTGGTGTTTTGTGAAGGTTGAAACTATTACAATGTAATTAATTATCTGTAATATATTTAAGAATCCGGATGTGCAAGCAAAATCAGTGATGTACAGTATTCATTAAATGACGTTTTGAAGTGAATCTTAAGGAAGCAAGGATATAACATTTCACTTCATTCAATTCCTCTGTCCTTGCATCTTTTCCTTGTGTCCTTTCCTCAAATCATGAAGGGTTGGAGCCAAGATGTTAGGAGAGGAGCAAGGAGAAGAAACAGGCATGCACAAATAAGAATTGAGATGCAACCAGTAACAGACTCTAAAACTAACACTTTCTAAGTTACAAAATTTCACTTTCTGTTTTACCTGTTGCAGCCATGTGTGTGTATGCATGTATGCATGTATGCATGTATGCATGTATGCATGTATGCATGTATGCATGTATGTATGTATGTATGTATGTATTATTTAAAAATTAAGTATTGTTTTATTTAATTTTTATTTTGACTGCATGTGCATTATTTGATTAAAAATAGTCTGCACAAATTCAGGAATTCCAATTACAGTCTTTATATTATTTCAGTCGGGTTCTTAATGAATGTATGAATAAAAATAAATAAATATTTTACTATTAATTTTACTTAACGTTTTTTAAAAATATTTTTATTTACAACAGAATGCATTCTCATTAGCCTGGGAAGATGTTTGGTGCATGCAGCATTTTCAAATGTGCATTTTAACTGACTCAAGCTCCAAACATCTGCAGAGATTTAGAGCAGCATTTACCGCAAACCGACCTCTCCGAGACACTGAAAACACTGTTATCATGAGCTGTTCACTGTGCTGCGCATCAGATTACATGTGTGTATAATTACAATGCAGTCTTGATAATCACTCTGAACCATATCATGTTCTCAGCCATTGTAAGAATCGCCAAGTGGCGAGTAACAGTTTTTCATACATAGTCAAGCACCAAATGTGAAGAGTGCTGTTGCTAAGTATGTAAAAACACTTGCATGCCCATGATAATTTATTACTGGTATAATTTATCAGTATGCATTATAATAATCACAAATGAATGCTTCTGCATCTGGTGAAATGACTACTAATCACCAATTGAATCCTATGACAGGTACACTAGTGAGGTCGTTGCAGTGCTGTTATGTGAGTGCTATTGACCCGGAGGTCTTTTATTTATCAGTCTGTTTAACACGTCCACGCAGGCATGTAGACATCAATACACGTCAGCAAACGAGGTTAAAATTAGGTATTTTGAGAGGTGATGGTATTGCGTCTCTCGCACATACACGCATATCGATAGTTTGCGAACACTCTTATTTGCTTTGTGTTTAATGTGTGAGTCAGATCTGAAGAAGGCCTGGTATGTATTGTAATGATATACATGAGTCAGTTTGCCCTTCAGTAGAGCCGGATGTCTGTGTGTTTTACGTTACCTGAGCTCATTAAAATTGTGATGGGTGGGGGTTTGGAAGTCTCTTTACCTTCCATTCATGGCTGCTCTATCTTCAGAGCCCATCTGGAATGTTCCCTCATTCATGGCTCTCAGACGCTTGCGGTTTAAAAGAGAAAGGATAGCAGTATAATAGATTGATTGTAAGAAGTCGTCTGCTTTTACTAACTTCGTTGCCTCCCCACATGCCCACGAATCTGCCATAATCTCTCTCTCTCTCTTTCTTTCTTTCTCTCTCTCTCTCTCTCTCTCTGATCTAAGTGACTGTTGTCCACATTCTTGTGTGTTTGCTTGAGTGAGCTCACTGGACCGGTTTCATCGAGTGCTAATGTTGTGGGGTCCCACCCTGCCAACGTGACTCTGAGTTTGTTTACAGAATAATGCCGTGTACATTACACCTCTTCTGGTGTTGAAACGGAACCACTGAGTTATAATAGAACAGTGTTTCTTAACCATGTTCCTGGAAGACCACCAACACTGCATGTTTTGAATGTCTCCTTTGTCTGTCACAACCATTACAGGTCTTTCAGTCTCTGCTAATGAGCTGATGATCTGAATCAGGTGTGGTTGGTTAAGGAGACATGGGCTGCGTCCAAAATCCCATACTATATAGTACATTAAAAAGAAGTATACGAGCAGAGTAGTATGTCCGAATTCATAGTATTCCAAAAACTGTATGCGAGAAGTACCTGGATGACCTACTACATATGAAGGCGAGATTCTGAAGTGCTCATCTGATGGACGCTACACTATCCCATGATGCGCTGCGAGAGAATTCATGAATGGGAGTGAAGCAACGCAACTGATGTGGGTAGGTCACTTGATGATGACAAATGACGGATGTAGTACATTCACATTCCATTCATTCTACTTGCATTCATACTATCTAGAACATACTTTTCTAACGGTCCATGTAGTAAATTCAATTTCAAATATAGTACCTACTCGAGTAGTAGGCGAGTTTGGACGCAGCCATGGAAAATGTGCAGAGCTTGTGGTCCTCCAGGAATGTGGTTGAGAAACACTGTAATAGAAAATGTGAAAAGCAGAGGTTCAAGTCAGCTCCCACTCAGGTGTATCTGTACCTTTGGATTCACACGTCACATCAGCGAGAGATGTGTTGGGTATTCAGAGAAGATGAACATGACTCATTCAACTTATATTTATTACCGTAATGATGAAGAACATCTTGAATTGCATTAATACAAGCCTTTGGGACAAACTGAAATAAGAAATCATGTTTCCACATGTAACACAATAAAAGTAAATCATCATGAATCATATTTATATGCATTTTCCTTATTTTTGGTTTCTTTATTAGTTGAGTTTTATTTTTAATTTTAAACCATTGGTATTGCTTTTATAAGCCCAGGACACAACAAGCAATTCACTCTGCCGTGAGCCCAATGAGAGGTGACCTGTTATCATCATCATTATTAATATTATGTAGCATCCCAGTAGAGTTTTTGATTTTCCCCAGGAGTGTGTTTGTGAGAACCACAAAGTATGTGATTTGAATAGAAACAATAATTGATAGTTAAGACAGATAATAGATCCAAACTGACCTTCTCATCTTCACCTTGCTGAAAACTAAAAAGAGTTTTAAATAGAAGTCATGTATGAAATTGGGAAGCTATTTGAATATTTCTCTCTTCATTAATTGTGTAGTTTGCTAAAGAATTCTAAAGCCTTTCTTTGATGTGTGTGTGTGTGTGTTCTCACTTTCTGCTGATTTCTTCCTTGTTTTCTGGGAGCACAAAATACAGCCAAGGTTTAATGTTAATATAATGTTATACTAGCAGAACATTTCTAAACCAGAGACATTATGAAATTGTGCCGTTTGTCCCGTTATGGATTCATTTGGTATGATCTTTGCTTATCACCATTTTTCTCTCTCTCTTTCAAGGGCGACTTCCAATAATAAAGTTCGGGAGCAGGTGGTGCTGGAGTTGAGTTATGTCAACTCAGATTTACAGCTTCTTAAGGAACAGCTGGAGGGACTCAACAGCTCTGTGGAAGTTTATCAGAACGTGCAGTAAGTACACGCGCGCGCACACACACACACATTGTGGCACTGATTGATTAAGTAAGATACAGTGAGAACAAATTCAGGTCACAGAACGATCCGCAGAGACAGAATGCCCAGTTACTGCTTACACACAGTTCATCTGGACACACAGAACCTCCCTGATGAATTACAGTAATGCAAGGGGTGTGTACAGAATGATTAAGAACTCTATGCCCTGCATTATCTTATCCTATCTGTACTGTTCTAGGAGGAAATTATGTGGAATGTATTTAAATGTCGTTGGTTAGTGTGAAATTGAGAGAACCATATGGTTTACTGATAGCTGAAAGCATGATCACATGTGCTAAAATATGTCATAAAACACAGAATGCCCATGGGGTGTGTAGATCTTTGTTGCAGGAGTTTTTTTTTCTGTGTGATTCCACGTTGGCAAAATTATATATATATATATTTTTTGTTTTTTTGGCTTGGTGTATGAGGGCATGTTTCTGGAGCCAGACTTAAGCTTGGGATGCTCAGTCATGGTGCATGGTATGGGTCTTGGCACTGACATTTTCGAACAACATTGACTTGAATTTTGCATTGTTTAGTTAAAATGATTTTCAGTGCACATTATCATTATTTTTTCAAAAGTAATGTGTGTGTTTGTCTGTGTGTGTGAATGCTAACATGATATTCATCTGCTTAAAAACTGACAATAATGCGTCCCCTCCAGCAATCTGCCACTCACGTGAGATCACAGCAATTAGCAATTTACAATGAGTCAACAATCCAATAAATTCCCCATGGCTTATTGGTTGATTGGTCAATCATCTGCATCGACTTGAGTTTCTCTACATTAATCGGATTCCCAATAGAAGCAACTCCATACAAAACCGGTCAGACAAGTTTTTGAATAGGTGGTTTGACAGGTTGATGATTCTAGTGAATTGTCAGGCTCATTCTCCCTTCATACTCATGCCACGTGTGTCCTCATTCACATGTCAGAAGAAAATGCCGGAGTTTGTTTTTCTTTTCATTTTATATTTAAATTTATGCTGCCTTTTCTATGGTATGCCATCACAGTTATCGCATACATGACACATTTTTAAAGTTTCATGTGTGAAAAATGACATGTCTTAAAATAGTCATTTCTTATGACAGATGGCAAGAAAGAGGGAAATAAAAACATGTCATCTTTGTTCAAGGATGTTCAAGTGATCCTTTTGTTAAAAATGCAAACTCTTCAAATGAAAAGATTCAAAGGGGACCGCAGTCATGCTTTTGTGACCGTCACGCTGTGGATGTGTTATGTTTAGTTTTCAGGCCTTGAGAGTGTTTCCTTGGTTACGGTTAGATTCTTGTCCTCTCTAAGCCCTCATTTGCCCCTCAGACCACGGTGAGGGTGAATGTGTGTGTGTGTGTGTGCGTGTGTGTGTGTGTGTGTGTTCACGTATACACACTTGAGTGTTGTTGGCATCCTTCACCGTCTGTCCTGATGTGAATAACATTCTACAAAAGCTCAGCCATATTTTCAGCTCAAACCCTGCTTAACTGTGCAGTGTTGGCCTAGTTCTTCATTGGGATTTGCTTCATAACATGTTGAGGCTTACTACCACCTCTGGTTTGTTCCTCTGGGCCAAACACTGATGAAAGAGTGTTTATCCCCTTTGCCTGGAGGGTTGGTAGTAAACCAGAAAAACCTCCTGCAGACATCTACACCTGATTCTGAACCCCTGACCTACATACACAATTACAACTGGCTTTAAAGCTGTAAACATGAGAGACTGACACTTGTTTTTTTTTTCTGCTGTTTAGGTAAGTGTGGTATGGGTTAAAGGTATAGTTCGTCTGAATTCTGAATCATTGTTCATGTAGTTCACATAATCCTTTTTTGCCTTTGATATACTTTATATAAGATTTTCTTTGTCTAACAAAATTCTATGGGGTGAAAAATTTGCAGTGTATAAACAAAAAACCCCAAATGTTTTTCATTCTTTTTTTACTAAATGTACATGAAAAATATCAATTCAATTTCCATTTGTTTGAATTTGGTCCCTTCTTAATTCCAGCTTTATTTCTAACTTGTTATTACAGTAATTTTATTCTGAAATGGTATAAAAGGTTATAACAAAGCAGTAGGCTTGTCATTTTTGGACTGTGACTTTATTTGCTTGTGTTTTTGAGGTTGTGCTCTTTGACTTGCTTTCTCTCTAGAAGCTCGAGGGTTTATAAAATTTGTGTAGAAACCATCTTAAATGTGGATGTACACCAGAATAAATTGCAATTGGTTTATTAATGATAGTGGCTTATATTATGATTTAAAATGATTTAAAAAGTATTTAAGTTAAATGTTTTTACTTAGATTTTACTTACAGTTGCGGACATTCTCCTTTCAGGTTTTGTTATTTATAGAACACAACTTTCGTGTGGGAAGTGCAGCACGCTATGGCTGTGTGATTTTGGAAAAAATTGACATTGGAATATTTTCCTTTATTGCAATGAAATAAATGCAATTTCACCAGATGACTTGAATAGCTTGTAAAGAATTCATAATTTTAGATCGATTGGGATGATTCTGTAGAGGAGTGTATCTGCATAAAATATCATTTAAAAAATGACATGAAAAATAATTTATTAAAATTAAAAAATAAACAATGATTTATTATTTTCTGGGGAGTCAAACAGTATTCGGAAACAGAAATTAAATAATCACAATATAATACTATTATATCGCTTTCATTGAGTACATTTTATAATGTACAATATTTGAGCGCCATAAGATCTCTTATCATATATTTGCAGATGACACCCAGCTCTTTTTTCCATTAGACTCTGGAAGTGATTCGATCTCTGCGCTGTTAGCATGTATGCACCCGATTCGAATGTTATCACTCGATTGAATGGGCGTTATCAGTGGATATCAGCTGATAGATATGGGCCAGTAGGGGCCTTCTGCGCCTCCTAGTGGGCTCAGAAGGTTGTAATCATCCATCCACATGGTTAATCATCTATTCTAATAGAGAACAGTTCAGATCCAGATGTGTTTTTACATTACTGTGACGGTTGGGGTTGGGGTAGGTGTTAATAAAATACAATTAATGGGAAATTTTACATTACTGTGACGGTTGGGTTTAGGGTTGGGGTTGGGGTAGACGTTAATAAAATACAATTAATGGGAAATTTTACATTACTGTGACTGTTGGGTTTAGGGTTGGGTTTGGGGTAGGCGTTAATAAAATACAATTAATGGGAAATAATATAATTTCATAAAAAATCACGCGTGGCGGTATACACGCTTACCTCCATATGAATGGATTTTCCGTTGTTATCAGTTACTCCAGTGGCTCACCGTGTACGTCAGCAGACTTGAGACGTGGAGCGGAGTTGACAGCGATGACTGGGTTAGAATCCGCCGAAAAACGGTTTCAGAAAGCAGCTAAGACAAAAGTTAATTATTTGTTTTTATTGCTTTTTTAAAAACAGACGGTTGGGTTTAGGGAAGGAGGAGGGCAGGTTAATCGCTGCTTTTGAAAAATAATCGCTGCTTTTGAACAAATAATGACCGTTTGGGTTTAGGGAAGGAGGAGGGCAGGTCAATCGGATCTGCCTCTGCTGGATTTAAGCGAGAACAGCAGATTAACCATGTGCATGTAGGAACAGTAGGCGCAGTAGACCCCTACTGGCCCATATCTATCAGCTGATATCCACTGATAACGCCCATTCAATCGACTGACAACACTTGAATCCGCTGATGTATAAGTGATATCAAACTTTGGATGGATGAAAATTTTCTTCAATTAAATGAAAATAAAACGGAGCTGATTCTGTTTGGCTTGAAATCTCAGCTCGAAAATTACAGTGCTTTTTTGGGGCCTCTACAATCTAAAAATCACTCAAATGTCAAAAATCTCGGGGTCATTTTTGACTCAGATTAAAAATTTGACAAGCAAATAAACTCTGTGGTTAGGGCCAGTTTCTTCCAATTAAAGCAACTAAGATAGTTAAAGCCCAAAACTTTGGAACACATTACCTTTAGAAGTTAGAGCTTAATCTTCATTAAGTGTTTTTAAAAAAAAATCAGTCAAAACCTACCTTTTCTCTCTGGCCTATTGATATAAATTTTATTTTTTATTTTTATTTTTTTTTAGGACTCATTTTAGGACAGATTTTTTAAAAAAATTTTATTCTCTAAAATTTTATATTAGCATATATTGTCCTGGTTTTCTTATTGTTTATTTTACTGTCTATTGTTGTTGCCATGTTTGTGAAGCACTTTGGTCAACATTCATGTTGTTTTAAGGTGCTATATAAATAAAGCTGACCTTGACCTTGACCTACAATCAATCTTTAAGCTAAATGTTAAATTTATTGTGCCCAAATGGCTTAAATTTGCTTGAAAATCTTACACCGTCACAGGTTAAAAGGTTAAAATTTGAGATCACTCTACTATGTTCTGAACGATAATGTCGGGTCAACTAGAATCTCGACTACATTGCAGATCCCTGCGATGTGCAAGTCCGCAATAGTCACATTTTAATTTCGATGCTGAAACGATATATTGTGCAGCTCTACCCCACACACACACACACTTCCACCCCTGTTTTGTGCGTACTCCACATTTATAAATGAGACCTCTTGTTACAATTTTGTTCTGCACTGCAAATGTTTATTTATTTATTTTCTAAATCTAAAAACATTCTTTATTTGTCCTGTAAAACAAACAATGCCTATCACTTAAGTGTGATAACGTGTGAGAAAAGACATATTCCCATTGGCGTAGCGTTATCACCTGTGTTTCATGCACAGATATCCGAACAGAACAAGGTCTTCCTGTAGCTGCACACAATGTACCATTCTCCATTGCACCTGGTTGCCAGCTTACTGTTTTTGTGTGTGTGTGTGTTTTTGTGTGTGTCTGTGTGTATGTAAGGACAGAACCACATTCTTTCATTTCTTTCATGCCCCTGGCCTGCACCCCCCTCTATCCCTCTCTGTCTGGTTTTGAAACGCAACTTTTCTCATGGCCTGAAGAGCGTACACAAACAAAACCTGTCTTCTGTTCTCAGTGTCTCACTGCTGTGGACATTCTCTGCACTGTGATTGGCTTGCATTCTTTGAAGTTCTCATTACGCAGTGCACTGAAGAACATGGTGGATGCCAACATGATGTTGTGATGAGTGCTTTTGGTGAAATCATATTGTTACGCTCTAGGAGTAATATTGTTTCCAGTAGAAGAATGGTATTACAGTAGATAACATTTGAGGTTGATAGAACAATTTTGACATTTTCTTTTAAAGAAAAGAATGGATGTTGTTTAATAGTTTTAGGGCAAATTAAATTAAAGGTTTTGATCAGCTTCAAATGTCGACTTTATGGGTTATCATGGTTTTAACCATTGACCTCCATAGTAGGAAAAACAGATACTATGGAAGTCAATAGTTACAGGTTTTCAGCTTTCTTCAAAGTATCTTCTTTTGGGTTTAACAGAAGAAAGAAAGTCAAACAGGTTTTGAACAAGTGAAGGGTGAGTAAATGATGACAGAATTTTCATTTTTGGGTGAACTATCCCTTTAAGTCAAAATGTTGTTGTACATAACTGTTGAAGCTATTAAGTTTTGAGACTTTAAGCAATTTTCTAAATAGTTTTTTACACTTCTTTGATAAAAAAAAAAAAAAAAAGAATAAAGCAAATATGGTAATGTTGTGAAATATCATTATTTAAAATTACTTGTTTTAATAAAGTTTTTAATGACTAATTAAAAAAAAAAAAAAAAAAAAACTACAGTATTTTTTAGGATTCAATGATTAGCAGAAAGTTCAAAACCTTTTGCAACATTACACATTTTTACTGATCATTTTAATGCAGTCCAGCTTAATAAAAGCATTATTATCTTTGTAAAAAAAATAAAAGCATGGTAAATTAACCAATATAAACAAACCAAAAATCCCAGTTGATGTCTTAAGGGATTTTATTTACGGGCATATTTGCTTTGTCATTTCCTCTGATCCCGAAATATTTCTCGCAAGCATTTCCCAGAACCGCACTGGGGCTGAACTGTTATCAGTCATCTAGACGCAATCAGGCCAGGCCAGGACTGCCTCTCATCAGCTCACACTCATGTGTTCTCTCATCCGTCTTCACCCAGACTGCTTTCAGCTCATGGCTCATTACTATCAGCAGCACACGCATTGACACCACTAAAACAATTGCTTTCTATTGTGCTAATCTAAGTTTGCAGATTTGCACATGCACCTGTGACCCAGGCAACAGGTCATTACTTTTCTACAATACAAGTAGGTCAATAGGCTTGTGGGGGTAAACCGTCCTTTACTCCGTTATCAGCTGATTCAGTCTTAGAGCTAATTAAAGATTACAGAGAATAGTTGTAGTATTAGTAATGTATGACAGGGGTCACATACAGTTGGACGTGTAAGCATGTCTCACTTCTGAGTCACCGAGAGAGTAGGAGGACTGGCTTTTTTAAGTCAACCTTGAAGTCCTACTGTTTCTTACTGAAATACTGAATGTATTCTCATGTTGGTTTTTCTAAATGCAATTCTTCTCTCTATGTCTTCATTTTACAGAGAGACATCCAGCATCCCGCTCATTCCTCTGGGACTAAAGGAGACAAAAGATGTGGATTTCTCTGTTCCTCTCAAGGTCAGTTTCTTTCACAACGCCTCCTCGGTGTTTACCTCAGTTATCAGGCCTGCAGTCAGGTGGCTTTCAAAGCTTTTCTGAGTGGAAAAGGAAAGTAGGTCACAGAATAATAAACAGGGACTCAATAAAACTTTAATAAGTCTTGATGAATTCCTCTTATTGTCTCTTAAATATATGGGTGTTGAAATGAATGTTGAGAGATGAAGATCAATCGGATGGATTTTTTCTTTGCCTCCGACCTGTAATTTAGCCAAACTATAATAACATAATCTTTTTACAGGTGAAGTTATGACAATATGTCATTGCAAGTCTGTTTTTCTTGAGACAAGTCTAACAAGGCGAACAGGCCTGCAAATATGTGATCATGTGGCGTCTTGTGTTTGCTTTGGTGTATGAATTAATGGGTATAAAAATGATTTATTTGAACAGGACTTCATCCTGGAACACTACAGTGAAGATGGCTCAAACTTCCAGAATCAGATCGATGACCTCATGGACCTAAGACAGGTGTGATGTTCCCGCTGGACTTTAAGCTTTAATTACACAGTGGAGCTTTCAGACTCTGATGTTGAATGACATGGTACACACATAGTACATAGTGTACAGTGCGTCTTTTGAGACACAACTAGACTTGATGCCACAACTAGACTTGATGGTTTTATCTTCATATTTAGGATTTATGTAATTTTTTTTTTTTTTTTTTTTTTTTTTTTTTTAATAAAATGTGCCATGTCTGATTCTTGGTTGAAATGAATATTCAAACTTACTAGATAAAAATTGTTCTGAGATAACCAATGTGTCTTAATAACGCTAGTGATGTAAATGTGTTTCAGGCTTGTCGGACACCCAGTCGCAATAATTCTGGTGTAGACTTGCTTGCCAACTACTTCAGTCAACTTTCCTTCCTGGAGACTCGATTCTTCTCCCCTACACGTCAGATTGGCATTTTTTTCACGTGGTAGGTTGCCCACATCAGCAGTAATAAGCTTGTAATGGACTTATGCTTTACTGTATCAGCTGTAAATATGACAACACATTAGAGAAAATGCAAACTGGAAACAACTGGTCCAACTGGGCTGTCAAGCTGGCTTTGTTGTTTCTATGTTTATACAACAACTTTTTGTTTCATTCATAAGCTAGGGACAAAATGAGGTGACTATAAATAAAAGAATAATAAAAAAGCTGGAGAGATTAAGCTGAATTATTAATAATGCGATGACACTTTTTAAATAAGTTTCCATTTGTTAACATTAGGTAACAACATTACATAACATGAACTAACAGTGGAAATATTTCTAAAGCATCTTAATGCTAATTTCAGTATTTCTATTTAATAATAATGTTGATGTTATTTAATGGACTTGAGTTAGCATGAGCTAACAGTGAACTGTATTTGTTTGTATTAAAGTTAGCAAAGATTAAATAAATATTGGAACAATTGTATTTGCTCATTGTTAGTTAATATTAGCTTATGTATTAAAGACATGGAAAATATTACTCATTGATTACTCATCCTCATGTGGTTCCGAACCTATGTTGAGTTACTTTTTTCTGATCAACACTAAAGCAGATATTTTGAAGAATATAGAATACTGGCAACCATTGAAATCCATACTAAAGAATAAAATAAATGTAGTAGAAGTCACTGAGTGACAACCAGTTTTCAGTATTCTTTAAAACATTAAAGAATGATGTTTTAAATTATTATATAATTTAAATTAAGCATTATCAGTGACTTTGAATCATCTGTGTCAAAATATGTTTTAACACAATATAATTTTTTGTTCCTGCACAGGTATGACTCCTTCACTGGCATGCCTGTGTGCCAGAATAACATCTCTCTGGAGAAAGCCAGCATGCTCTTCAACATGGCAGCGCTCTACTCACAGGTTGGCACTCGTGCTGACAGACAGACACAAGCAGGACTTGAGGACGCCATCGCTGCCTTCCAGAAATCTGCAGGTGAGAGCTTTTGAGTAGGTTATTTATCAGTAAGGATGCTTGAAACATCAGTTATCTGATGAATGACTGTGTGGGAATGTGACTAAAACTGTCACGATGAAGCGTGGATGGACTCCTGCCTGATGAGATCATATTTTCAAGTTTTGGTTGTGTTTCGGGGTGGAGTGAGCATGATGTAATTCTTCCCCCTCGACAGCATATCTGTCACAAGCTCATGGGAACTCGGTGGCTTGTGTTGGTTTTTTAGCTGCCTTAAAATAACAGCAGCACAAAGAGAGCTTTGGCTGTCTTTCTTACGCTATCAAAACATCCAACCCCGTGCTCTTTCATCACATAGAATGTTTTGTATATGTCCACCGGAAAGGAGGACCAAATATAATCGGCCTCTTTTTTCATAGTTGTGATCATGACAGAGATTGATCGACACACTGTCCCACAAGTCTTTATTTTTTTTATAGATATATAAACTATTCATATTGTAGAAACTTGCTTAGAGTTATTTAGTATAATTTTACCAGAAATAGTTTTAGAGTTTTTTTTATTTTTTATGTTTAAATGTTTTTTCTAAATGGTTTTTACCGTGAAAATAGCCTGAGATACTAATATGGCATCAAATATAAACACGCATACATTCATACAAAACATTAAATGGAGGAAATGGCTGTGCTTTTTTGCATGAGCCAAATAATGTTTTAGAAATGGCAAATATTTTTTTTTTCTAGATATTTTGATAACACTTTAAAATAATAGTCAAATTTCAAATGTCAATTCATGTGAAATGAACTAAGTATGAACAATCTTTTGCAGCATTTATTGATAATCATCTTTTACTAATGCATTATAAAAGAAATCCAATGTTGTGCTCGTTAGCATTAGTTGTTGTTAACTTTGCTAACTCATGTTCATTCATTCATTCATTTTCTTTTCGGCTTAATCCCTTTATTAATCCGGGGTCGCCACAGCGGAATAAACCGCCAACTTATCCAGCATATGTTTTACACAGCGGATGCCCTTCCAGCTGCAACCCATCACTGGGAAACATCCATACACACTCATTCACACACATACACTACGGACAATTTAGCCTACCCAATTTACCTATACCACATGTTTTTGGACTTGTGGGGGAAACCGGAGCACCCGGAGGAAACCCACGCGAACACGGGGAGAACATGCAAACTCCACACAGAAACGCCAACTGACCCAGCCGAGGCTCGAACCAGCGACCTTCTTGCTGTGAGGCGAACGTGCTACCCACTGCGCCACCGTGATGCCCGCTAACTCATGTTAACACTTTTATTTTTACTAATGCTAACAAACATGAATAAATACTGTAATGTATTGTTTGTTCATGTAAATACATTAACTCATGAACCATTATTTCAAAGTGTTACCATTGTTTCTTTTTAATTTATACATTGGAAGCAAATAAATGGCAGTAGTTAGATATACAGTAGTGGCCAAAAGTGATGTCCTTTTGTGCAAATATTTTGTTTAAGGACCCTAAAAGAATTAAACTATCAAAATTGTGTGGTGCATGATATGTTGAGAAGAGGAAAGCAAAAAATGTAATTAAATGTAAATGTATTTACAGTAACTGGCATAATTATTTGATAAAAATTAACTTCAAGGACAGCTATCCAATATGCTTGGAAAATCTATGTCTGTATGTTTGGTATTCCTAGGCTGCACATCACATTTGACCTCTACTCTTCACTCTGATTTTAAATTCTTCTTGTTCTGCTGCAGGTGTGCTGCACTTTCTGAAGGAGACATTTACACACACCCCCAGCTATGATATGAGCCCTGCTATGCTGAGTATGCTGTTACGGCTGATGCTAGCACAAGCGCAGGAGTGCCTGTTTGAGCAGATCACTCTGCCAGGAATCCGAAATGAGTTCTTTAGCCTGCTCAAAATGGCCCAAGAAGCTGCCAAGGTACTTGTTTAATGTTTTTAGCCTGACAAAAGGCTGGAAAGGGACATTAAAGTTGAGTTCATGATATATCTGAATCAAATCAGTTAGCAAATCAAAAAAGTTTGTATTTTGTATTTTATTGGTCATCATGGGTGATATTGGCATTGGTTGAGATTTAAGGTAAATGTGTAGTTATTTAAATGTAATGCAATGCAATATATGTAAGTCTCAAATAAACTAGCATTAGCAGAAAGATTTACATTTTTTACATTTAATATGGCAAACTGGTGTGATTTTGTAAATATTAAGCAATACTATTGGTTTAGCCTTAATTACTGCGCTATACTAATTATATTACCGAGGTCAGTATTTTTTTTACAGAAATCAGTCATTTTATTCAGCAAAGACATTTAAAATGATAACAGATGTTTGAAATTTCAGTTAATTAAAAGAATCCAGTGCTAAAAATATTAATGTGCAAATGTTTTCAATATTGTTAATAATGAATGTTTCACCAAATCAACATATTTGAATGGTTTCTGAAGGATCATTTGACAGATTAATTAATATTCCAATAGTATTTCATTGTTTTTGTTTTTGATCAAATTTATCCAGCATTGGTGAGCATAAGAGATTTTAAAAACCATAAAAATGATCTTACCAATTTTTTTTTTTTTTTTTTTTTTGACATTCTCACTATTCTAATTCAACCTTGGGTATTGGTAAGAGGAAACATTTGTTGCCTATAAATGCATGACCTCTCAGTAAGTGTGTCTGTTTTAAAGCCTAGAGTTCCACCTCTGTCTGGAGTGGTCGTGACGTTTAGCCTTCTCTCTTTTCTGTTCTCAGGTGGGAGAGACCTATGCTCAAGTGCACCAGTCCATGATCCAGACCCCCATTAAGAACAATGTGCCCTTTTTCTGGACCACCATGTCCCAGCTCAAGATCAATCACTACAACTCGTTGGCCCATTACTTTGTGTCCACCGCTCTGCTGGACCACCAGTGTAAGTCAAACAGCCAATCACAGCTCTTGGCCACCTCTCATTGGCTGACAGCCCACTTGAACCTTCAAAGGTTACCTTTGTGTCTCGTTCATAGAAACCGTTTCTTTTTTCTTGGGAGAGTAAAGCAGGATTTGGGTATCAGCCATTTAGTGGAATTTTATTCCGAGGAGCTTTTTTTTTTTTTTTTTGAGGACGATAATAGGGAGGCAGATGAAAAGCAGAAACAGTTCAGTATCCCAGTATACTTTTGACAGTATGCTTATAGACTGTGCCAGAACAAATAGGATTATGTAACATTTTCGTTGTTATTCAAACACTCACTCCCCCACCCCCCTCTCCTTCTTGTGTTTTTAACATCTCCATGACAAGCAGTTTTGGCTATTAATGAGCTCATTTGGACACAGCAGACTGAACACAAACACAATGGGATGTGTAAATGCCATCACATTTAGCATGGCCTCAGTAGAATGCGTTACAATTTACAGGAATGTACAGTGCATACATCCTGTTGTATTGAGAAAAAAACAATGCAGTGTTTAAATATGGATGTACTGTTTGTGTGTCTGTATGTGTAGTGAACCCCAGTGATGATGAGGACAAGCAAGAGAAGGCTCTCTCACAGCTGTATGATGCCATGCCAGAGGGACGCTCTCCTCTTGACATCCTAAAGAACAAGGATGAGAGACGGAGGATAGGTAAGAGGGTCTTAATTGTAGACAGTGTTGGGTAAAGTTACTTTTAAATGTAGCATATTACAATATTGAGTCACTTAAAAAAATGAACTAAATGTGTTACTTGCATTCTTTCACATTACTGTGTTATGTTATTTTTGCTTTTTTTATTTTTTAAGATAGGCTCAAGATTGTAATATATAATATATTACAATATATCAAAATATATTAATATTTTGTAATATATATAAAAAATAGCTTTGCCCAACAGTGCATATAGACCTGTCTTGCGGCCACAGGCGGATGTAAATATGGGATAATCCACTGTAGCACACTAAAATAATATTTTCTCTCTGTGTCGCTCAGGTAAAGCTCATCTGCAGTGCTCCATCATGGGGCACGAAGAGGCCATCCGCACACATTCTCGCTGTCGACACCTCCAAAAACTGGACATCCTGAGTGACATCCTGCACGCTAGCCTGAATCGCTCTCTCACTAAGTTTGAACAAAACGACAAGGAGGACGAGTTCACAGACTACATGCTTGCACCAGATATTATCTGTAAGTCAGAGATGGACACCATTGGAACCACCATTTTATTAGAACCTCAATCCTCAGAGAAAGACGGTCATAGTTGGTCAGAGTTACAATGTTTAGTGATCAGTCAATGTTAAATCATTCACACTAGACTTGTGCCTTATTTACAAAACATAACTCAACACATAGCTAAAATGTAAAAATATATAGTCTACTAAATTTTAATGCCTCACTGCAATACTGCAGGTTTGAAATGTGCAGTTTTTTTTTTAAATTAGGCTGTATGTTCATGCAGTGATATATCAGCCCTCTATTGGTCACATTTATACAATTACGTTCCAATTGAATTGATTTTCTCTCTCACAGATTTGAATATGTATGTTATAGAATTGAAAGTATAGCATGCCCGGGCCTTTTTATTAACACTTATGTATTATAAACATGTATGCATCCGGGTGTGTCCCAGGATGTTTGAAACGCATTTTACTTCCTGATGTAAACAAATGTTTCATCTCATCTTAATCTCCCACATGATTGAATTAATATAAATGTTATGGGCTCAATACGTAAACTGCATTTCTACTGTAGTTTTTTATTTTATTTAAAATAGTTAAATTTACTATAGTTTAAATGTAAAATGTAATCCATATAGAACAATGAGTTTTACCAAAGCATTTCAGTTTGAACTGTGCAATTTGCTTCTGTATGAGATTCTTGGAAAAGATCCTGAGATCAGCATCTGTTATGCAAGTTAGTTTGAGATGCAGTAACATTGTTTTCCTTTTTGCTCTGTTAGCTAAAACGGAAAAGAAAGCTGAGATGGAGATTCCAGCGGCCACCAAGGTGAAAGTCACAGACCTTTTCCAGAGGCTGGTATGTGGGTTACTAATTTTACTCGAAGACACTTTGAGCTCTTTTCACAGCACATGAATGCTCTTGCAAATTTGCTTATTTATTAGTGCACGAAAAAAGTGTCCTGTGAGCTTGTGTGCTGTTGAACAGACCCATGTTGATTGACCTGTACACACTGGCAAAACAGACAATGGCAACAATCCAAAGTTTACATAAAAAGCTGTTACCAGTTTGCGATGGCATTGTGCTAAAATTGTCCATTTCTGTTTGGTCAGTCTGTAGAGTATGATACTCACTGTTTCACTGTACTAATGTTAATAACCCTGGTTTGAATATGAATTTGGAGTGGTACACAACTACATTTCTCTGAATCTCATACTTAATACTGAGCTTTGAACAAACTTCTAACCCTTATTTAACTGTGGCTCAAAACTTACACTGTTTGTCCGCAAACATCAATGGCTACCTGGTACTGAGTGGTTGGCTGAAGGTAAATATGCTGGTGTATTATAAACTTGGTTCCTCCTAAAAACAATTGATTTCATGAGGAATCAAGTTTCTAGGATTGTCGTCATCTGTATGTCAAGACTTTTTATTTTTGTAGCTCTTTTTTTTTAAAGTTGTATTTTGGTTTATTGCTGAAAATTATTTTGTAACTAATAAAAGCAAACTCTCCCTACACGTTTCTTTAATTAAGAATATCTATGTTCTTACTAAAAAATTAAAATAACTACACATTGGTTTCATGACTTTAACACCACTAAACTTGTTAACCACATTGGCCTTATATTTATTCATGAAACCCAATGACTTTGAGATGATGGTATCAGAAGTGCAGAAATGCTAACTTGTTTACAGGTTTTATGACTAATTTTTACAACCCTCTTATTGGGAGTTTTATTGGGGGTTTTTTGTGACATTTTTCTTCATTATGATGTCAGGACTAATAAATCAACCCTTGAACTAATAACTAATAACCCTTGGACTAGTAAATCGACCCTTAAATCATGACCCTTAATTATTTAGCAAAAATGTCATTAACTATCACTCTTTGTATTGAACTGTAATACCAAGTCTTCGTCTTTGATAAATTCAGTGAAACTGGAAGGATCGTTGTGACTCTTAGAATTGTAAATCTGGTGTTCGGATCTGGAACATTGGAGAACCACAGTGACGTATATATTCCATTCCCTCGGGCTGTGGGCAGAAGTGTAATTCAGGTGAAGGAGGCAGAGTTTATGATGTGGTCAGTTTTATGGACGAGTATGTTTGAGTTTTACCGCTTTCAGATGTCAGAGTGACCTTCAGAGAGTTCAAAGAATCACTGCTGAGATCTTGTACCAGATGACCTGCTTATTTAACAAGTCCTTATTAAAGTCAAATGACCTTTCTGAGAAAGGGGTCAACCATATGCAGCAGTAATGCAAACGAATAGAGTAAAAAAAAAAATTAACAAATAGTTATTATCTTAATTCCCCAGTTGATTGATTACATTTGCAAAATTTTTTTAGTATAAGTAGTTTAAGTTTTCTAAAATGTTTAAATGTGCAAATGAGGCATTATTTTAACATGTATGCACTACGTTTGTTTTTTTTCTTTCTTTATTTCAAATTAGAGTAATTAGACTTTCTATAGAGGCGATTTTGGGTGTCAGAAAATACAGAACAACATAGGAAAACTCTAAACAAATTTTTATACAATAAAATGTTGTATATAATCAGGCAAATTGGGCATGAACATACCCCTATGTGGAAATCTTGAATAAAATATGAATAGAACTATATCTGCTGTATGTGCTCAGTGCAGGAGAAAACTCATTTAGAGAAAATAGTTTGTAAAAAATGTGTTGTAATTAAAATCTACATAGACAAATTGGTAAAATGCGACAACCACCAAAGAGTTTTCTTTCTTTCTTTCTTTTTTTTTTTTTTTTTGTCAGACTGGAAAAAAAAAACCTTTATGAAAAGCCAAAATCTTAAAATTGACAGGGGTGTGAACAGTGCTTTTGTTGTTAATATTTAGTGCTTAATATTTCACTTAATTATTTTGCCCTGTTTTCATTTTAGTTGTAGTGTGTTTTATCATTCAAATAACCTCCAATCTTTGCTCATCTGGTACTTCTGTTGTAGTTAAACAAATACCCTGTCAATTTAATGTCATCTATCTTTATTTTAGTGTTTGTGTGAGTTATTCTAACTGAAAGACTCATGTGCCCCTATGAGAGTTGGCAGAGGCCCCTAATTTGAGAACACTGGTGCCTTAAACAGTTCAACATCACCTTAGATGACAGAGTGTTTCATGACAATATGAAATAAACATTCTGCACCATATGACCAGTCTTTCGCATATACTGTGTGAAGTCAGCGTGCCAGTAAGCCAAATGTTTGGATGACCAGCAGGGTTGGATTTATAGCCAAGGGCGAGCAGGGTGGCAGGCTTAAGTTAAAAACAGCCTGTGTGTCTTGGACTTTGGTGAGTTGCTATAGTGATTTGCTGTTGTATTTGTGTTTTGTAGGGGCCTTTGTCAGTGTTTTCAGCCAAGCAGAGATGGTCAGCCCCGCGTAGCATCAGGCTCACACTGCAGGATCGAGACCTCGGGTTTACGCTCAAGGGAGATGCACCCGTTCAGATACAGTCACTCGACCCCCTTTGTCCCGCAGCGGTGAGTGTTTACACACAAACAAAAACTAATGTTCAGCTTCCTTTAAGGGTCTAGTTTAGCCAAAATTCAATTTTGATCATCATTTATTTGCCAAGAAAAATCATAAAAATTTTTTTGGATTTTTCTTTTCTGTACAACTATGATTTACTGTATTTTTCCCATTTTTATCTACCTTGAAGCTGGATTAAAAAAGAATAAAATTATCTAAAATTATAAAATGATAAAAAAATTATAAACCTATTTAAATGACATGGAAAGATTACTAAAAAAGCGAATAAAATAAACAGCAAAATTAAATTCAAATTAATTAAATAATATATAAATGAATTAAAATTAAATCCTAGTAATATTTCACAGTGTCACTATTTTGTCAGATAAATGCAGCCTTAGTTAACATAAAAGAAATCTTTTTAAAAACATAAATGACCATACTCAGACTTTTAAATGGTAGTGTAAATACATATCAAAAATTATTTAGTAAACTAACATATCACAACAGTATGTAAAATACCACATGGCCTCATTAATGAATATTTTTGTGGGATAGATAAGAATACAAAAAAAATGAAAATTTCAGCCTATTAATAAAAATGAATAAAAGGTCACTCAGTGTTACTAAAATAGCACCGCACTGTATTTGTTCATATAATGAAATCACTGTTTTGGCCCCATTGATAAAATTGTACAAACAATGAAAGCATTTGTTGACATATCGATCTGTAAGTGTGTCCTTGTTTCTCGTCACCTTCAGTTTATTGCAAATAAATAATTAATACCGTGCCACCTTAATAAAAAGAATAAACAAAAAGCGATTACTGCCATGGCATTAATCAGAAGCGATAACTCCTTCTTGTTTCAATGAATCTTCCTTATCCCAGTAAACGTCCCTGAAGCTAAAGACAGATTTAATCTTTGACCACAGCAATTGAATAAAACGCACACATAAATACACGTCCACACCCGCTGCACCTGTTTTTGCCCATATGAGTGTCAAGCTGTCTGAAGCAGCTGTGTGTCTCCCACAAATAACTCTCCTGCTTTTGTTTGAAGCACTTGAGCGAGTGCCTGCTCTCTATAGTAACCAGAGTGTGCTCGTGCTGATAAACTCATACCGTAAATATCTGAAGTGTCAAAGTGCCACTCCCTGCAGGACATGATTTACTTCTCTGACCTTTTTCTGTCTTTGCTTTTGTTTCTTTCTTTTTACCCTCCGCTATCTCTTCATCACCAGGCCGGTGGACTGAAAGAGGGTGATTACCTTGTTGCTGTGGGCGACACCGATTGTAAATGGATGGGAGTGAGTGATGTCATGAAGCTTTTAAAGGATGTGGATGAAGAGGGCGTCAGCATCCGAGTGGTCAGCATGATGGACAGCAGCAGCCAACCAATGGTAGCGCAACTTATTTTTCCTTAAGCTTTGCATTAGGGCTGCACGATATCTCTCAAAATTATTGTTATCACGATAATTCATTCATTCATTTTAATTTCGGCTTAGTCCCTTTAAAAATCTGGGGCTGCCACAGCGTAATGAACCGCCAAATTATCCAGCATATGTTTTACGCAGCGGATGCCCTTCCATCTGCAACCCATCACTGGGAAATATTGCGATTAATAGTATATGCAATATACGTATCGCAAGCATGTGTGATAAATTACATTAATTTTATGCATTGTTTGTGTATCTAAATTTGAACAATCAAATGGGGCCTTGCTATCTTTATTAGTTGCTGTTCTGAGTGGCCCAAACGTGAACCCGTAGCTGAAAATAAATACTAACAAAAGAGTAGAATGACAACAGCCAATTAGAGTCAGAATATCTGCTGAAGTTTTCACTTATTCATAGTGTTTTAAAGACTAAATGTTTGTACAAGTTTTTTTTTTTGTCTGAATTAGATCTGAAAAAAATATATTTACCTATTTATTTTAGTATCATTACATAAATTATAAAAAAATTTAGCTAATTAATATAGCTTCTTTTTTTCTAGGGAAATGTTATATCGTAAGTAATGCCATTAATCACATTGCTCAGTAACAATATTGCGTTTTTTCCCAGTATCATGCAGCCCTATTTTGCATTCTCTTCTCTGATTGGTTGAGGATTGTGTTTTATATGCCAAAGTGGAATTATATTTAGTAATGTTTTAGATGCATTACTGTTAACAATGTTTACTTGCATGTATATTAACTATGTATACTTGCACTGCAATTCAAAAGGCTGTTGAAACTTACAAGAATAGCTTACGTTTTAGAATGTACAAATATAGAACAGTTTTTTTTTTTTTTTACTATAATATTTTACATCATTACTGTATTTTTATCAAAGAATTGCAGCCTTACTTTATTTGTAAGAAAGAGCAAGCGAGAGATTGTATTCGTTTATTGCTTTGTGGCAACGAACACTCTGTAAACATTTAAGAGTGATTAATGGATTTAAATACAGGAGTGAATTCAATTCCACAAATTACTTTTTTAGTGTTTTTACAAAACATGACTTGACCAAAGTAATATTAAAGCAAAAGTACAATATTTATTCCACTCGCTCACATTGAGGTCAACACACAACAATCAATGCCAGTTAATCCACTGAAATATATCTTTTGGTAATCTTTAATCAAAATCTTTTTAATGATGTCAGTTTGATTGTTTGTGTGAAGTATGCTTGGTTACGCTCCTACAATTGTTAGTTTGCTTGGATGAGAGGAGGAGCTCAAAATACACCCCACCTTCTCAATATCCAGTTTCAGGTTGAATTACATCATACCGAAATAAAAGTCCACAGCAATGCTGGTTCACACAAACTTTAATAAAATGGCATGTGCAGGTTGTGTTATTTTGAAATGTGGCTTATTTCCATTGGCTTATTTTATTTTATTTTTGTTATTCTTAGCTGCACTATGGCAACACTAACAAGTCAAGATTTACCTCATTCCTTGTGATTTCTTGCATTGTGCATATGCATTGTGCATACAGAAGAGAATCAAATCACAGTGTGATATGAATAAATAATTTAACAAGTTGTTAAAAAAAAAACATTTCATACACACTGCAGATTTTTAATGCAGTTGTCACTACCTGCATTTTTCGAATATTATTACAGATGTAGAATGTGGTTGTCACTCTGATTGCATCTGAAATCTTTTACGCATTCCAAAGCAGGAAGCCATCAAAGCATTCTACTTTAATTCCACTTCAAAAAATTTAAAATGGAACCCAGAAGTGCCTCTTGGTTGTCATTTTGTGTGTAAATGTACATTTTTGATCAATGTTTTCCACTTTTGAGGCCATTTCTAGTTTGAAGTTAGTATTGTAGTAAGTCAATATTTTCATAGTTGTCGTCAAAGCTCTTCATTTAGTTATGCAAGATTAAATTTCAGAGGTGTTTCAGAGGTCTGTCTGAAGCCAGTTACTTCATGCACAAATGCTGCTTTCAGAATGACTGCCTGAAATGGCAGCGAGGAAGCTGACTAAGCTTTCAGATGCAGCCTTTATACAGTATTAAGCACTAAAGTGTAAATTAACAAACAAATGTAGCTGTAGTATGTACATGGCGAGTGGGTATTTAGTTTGATCGCACCTTATTTGTCATTCAAATCAAGTGTTGTTAGTGGTTTATTCACCTCTTCTCTCTTTCCGTCTCTGCAGGCGACCAAGAGCGCTACATACTGTGGTGGCCTGTCCAAGACGTACTCCATGATTTGCCTGGCACACGATGAGGATGATAAAAACCCTAAGTCTCGCAAGGTAGCAAAGAAACCATCATTCCTCAGCTGGGGTCTCAAGAACAAAAAGAGCAGCAGCACGCTGAGTCTCCCTAATGCAGATTACAGTGGGCCCTGGAACAGATCCTCATCCAACTACTCCAACTCGCATAACGAAAGCGCCCTCTACTAAAAAACAAAAAAAATGGAGTCTGAAAAGAGGGAGAGCTTTGTAGAGAGATAAAAATTAATGTACATTTTGCACATTTTGACTTTTAAAAAAACAGGTGTAAGCTATTCTTTTATTCCTTCATTAGTCTGTCTTAGAAAATCTCACCGGTAAATTTAAAAGTGTTTTTAATGAATCAGTTGATTAAAAACACTATATGTATGCTGCTCAAAGTATTTGATTTGTTATACTTGTGTTGAATGGCTAAATGAAGGATTTTTCTTTTCTTTTTTTAAATTAGTGGCATAGACAGGCATCCTCTTTAAATTAGATTGAGGCTAGTAGACTGACTGGAAACAACTCAATACTGTGTTGTTCGCTGTAGAAAAAAAACAGAACATGGGTGAGGATAGTGAACGGCTTATGGACTTGGAATGTATATACAAACAGTCATATATTATTGTTTGTGTTTCTCAAGTATTTACATACACTGAAGGGAAATATTACGATGGGCTGTGCGTGACATAAGGTATTGCCAAATTCAAGCAAGACGAATAGAAAGTCTAGTGAAACCAATTTTTATTTAACTTTTATTTCACGTGTTTTACCTAGCACTTCTTCAGTGTTGGAATATTTCACTGTCTACAAAGTAGATTTTTTTTTATACACATTTGATAATCAAATAATTTATATTCAAAATAAAGAGAAAAAAATATATCTATATAAACGTATGTATTCATTTTAAGTATTGGAATTATTTAGGTTTTATATCATGAAGCCTGATGTATATAATCATGGGTTGTTGTTTTTTGTTTTGGCTACATGTATAACTGTTACTCCATGTGCGTTCTTCTTTGTGTAGTTTTTTTTGACAATATTTAACCTTTCATTTGCTTGTTGAAAACACTGCCTTTTACAGTCGTCAGAAGGACAGAAGCTTTTAAAATGCCTCGCCAGAGTCTACACTGACAGTCTTATTTAACTGGACCTCTGCTCCTCACTTGTAAATACTTTATTGTCTGTGACTGTATCCTTAACATTTGTGTTTCGTCATGTGCCACTTGGAATTATAACAACAAACACTGTTCTGACAGAATGTTTATAATCTGCTTGCATGCTAATGATTCTTTGAAATTTAATGTCTTTTTCTTCAGAGTTGAGCCAGAATCTGCACCAGTGCCCTAAATTCTACCGCCGTTACAAATGTTAACATGAGAAAGCAGATTTGTAGATCAGTTGCTCTTGTGTCTACAGTTTTTGTGGATTACCAGTGGGATATATCTGATGAAATGTCTGAACTATGATGAAATGTTGCCTGCTTTTTATGTTGTATATGTAAATGTTGATCTAAATAAAATAAGGGGTCAAATCTGTGGTTGTTTTTATTATGTAAGATGCTACTGTGGTTTACTGTGTAATCATATCAACCACACCAACACTATTTTAAGGTGGTATTGCATAAGCAGTGGTTACGTGGACGAATGAGTTTTGTAAGGCCTTTAAAAAAAAATAAAATCTAATTGTGCTTTTTTTGTATTAAAAATACGACCGTATATTCCCTGAGTCCTCAGAACTCAAAAGTCATCAACTCTGAAAACTCTCAAATATAGTTTTCAAAGCTTTGTGAGTCTCTGATTCAGATGTAAAACTCAATGTAACTGCAGTGCAGAAGAAATATCTCTGCCTTTCTCTATATAAAAAGGCATTCTTGCTATTATATAATGATTGAAAGAGCTCTGCAGCTCTGAACTTCAGTGAAACAGACAGAAAGAGATTCACAGTCCTCTTGATGTATGATAGGAAAAGCATAATTTGTAGAAAACTGCGCATGTGAATCAGGGCAGTGAAAATGGTGTGGTGGACTAATGGATTTAAAATCACTCACAGACTGGGGGATTTTATGGTGTGGCTTTGGTTGGTTTATTGGAGCAATTGCTTACCAACGGCAGCAGTGATGTCACAGTGGTTAAGCATGTCTATGTGTGTGAAAGAGAAAGATAGAGTAGATATTTCTGCATCTTCTACAGCTGGAAAACATTAAAAAGAGCAAATCAGAAATACACTGACTCAGGACTTACTCAACAATTGCTTTAATTCACAAACTTTTACTGGAAGCACGCATGTACCCAATTTGAGTCTGCTTTTAACAGGAACATTTTCCACCAGAGCAATTTCTAACCGTATGACTCACAAACCTACTTTCTCTTGTAATAACAATACTAGTGCACCAAAAATATTTATAATGACAATTTACTTTTTATTTATTTATATATATATAAATATGGATATTGAACAGTTTTACAGCATCACACTACTTAAAATTGGTTACAAGATTTAATATGGACTAAATACAGATCATTATTAGGTCCAATCCAGATAGTAAGCCAGTTATATAATTATTCTGTCTATTTAATAAGAATGTTTTGTTTTTTTTGTCTGTTGCTTCTTGTTTTTTTGTAATCTAGTTCATTTAACCTATAACAATGTTTTCCACTAGTAATCCACCTGTTGGGACCAAGCTCTGTCCAGCTTGTTCATATTTTTTTTACTCTTGACCATCAGGTCACCGCTTCAAATGTATTTTAACAATACTGTGTCATTTGAAGGTTAGATACTAAGTATAGCAGGTTTCACTCCAGTCAGGCTGACCCCGCAATTAGTGTACAATACTAATAGGATTAATAACTGTTAAACCTCTAGTCTACTAGGTGTGCTATGGGTCTCTTTACTTTCGCTGCGTGTTCTGTGGCTAAAAGTGATTAACAATCTCAACTGTTTAGAAGTCAAATTTGATTGATCTTACCCACAAGAGTCCTGTTCTCAAACAGCTTTTAATTTTGTTTACTTGGAGATTCTTGGAACTGTTATAAAAAGTCAAATGATTTACATACATTTATACATTTTATTCTTCACTGAAAACCTCTCAAACTGAACCTTAGGCAACTGTTCTAGTCAATAATGCAATGACAACTAACATATAATATCTTTATTCTTATATTCCCCTCAACCACATTTTCCACAGACTGGACTACAGTTAAGTGGTCTAGACGTCCCTCTGCTGGACAACTGCCGCACTCAGTTATGGCACCATGCCGTTGCTAAGACGATTAAAGCGACTTCATGATTGGTTGAGCGAAAAAAAGCGACCCAATAGGAGCAGTCGTTATATTTCAATGGGTTTTCAAGGAAAGCGTCTAGTTACGTGAAGTTGAGTTGAAGCTTTTTTGAAGATTTCGATGACAAACAATGTCTTCTTTATAAAAATAACATTTAAACTCTGCCAGTTTCTTCCTTGAAATATAGCCTTGCTTCAACAATAGCTCTGAAATGCGCGGTCCTTAGCGCCGTTTTCATAAATCTTAATGTTAACGTTACATCTCTCACCGCAACGAGGAAGTTGGCAGAGGAACATGTCATCCAAATTCAACTTCAGCCTTTGGAGAAGAGAGAAGAGAGAATTTGTAAGTCTTCTGTTACTTAAATATAAGACTTTACGTTACATTTTGTGGTGAACTAATTTAGCTGCTAGAAAAGACCGTGCTATATATTTCTATAAAGAGACGTAACATTAATTTAACCCTCAGTGTTTGTTCGTGTTTTGACGTGAATCCTGTTAAGTATTTGTGTTGTAAACGTTGTCATGGTGTGTGCTTTTGTGGTTGTTTAGCGAAATATAGCTCATGGTTTGATCCCTGCTGCCACCATTGCCCCCAGACCTGCTGTTCCCCGCACCCCTCCTCCACGAAGCCCCAATCCCTCTCCAGACAGACCCAGGTATACCCAGCTATCATCTCCCAGCCCATACAAAACACTCTGGGTTTCACTCTGTGCATATATGTTCTCCAGGGACAGGTTGATGCGCTAATCATTAACCCTAAATGCTTGTGTCTAAATTTCTTTACACCTTTTTAACTGTATATTTTGTAATCTCTCTGATGATTATCACAGGTCTGCTTTGGCAGCTGCCATATTGTCTTCCTCACTGACAGGCCGTACTGTTGCCATTCCTTCTCCACGCCAAAGATCTTATTCTGAGAGTGATTGTTCACGTGCAGACAGCCAAGCTGATTTTGAGCCCTATGCTACAGCACTTTACACCAGGTATAGTACTTGGTTTCAGTGTCCTGAATCAGGAATGTCTGAATGTCTTTTGTCAGAAGGTCTCTGCCTAAAATATATACTTTTAAGTACAGCGATTTTAGGATTATATTTAAATAATTGAATAAAATATCGTGGGTGTAAATTGGATGGCTCATCGTGTTACCATATGAAATTGATACTATAAGCCAACGATAGAATATTTGTCATTACTCAAAAAAGAAACTGCAATATGATTCTTATTTAATTAGATTCTGTGAAATAGGAGTTGATATTAAGATATTATTTGTCTAATTTTAATAAAAGTGTAACTGTTTTATTATCTCATAACCAATGTGGACCAAATTATATAACATGAACATAAATTTTACATTCTTAAATGTGTTTTAAATTGAATGCAACTGCTGCTTTGACGAGGCACATATGCAGATAGTGTGGTAAGTAAATGTATATGCACCCTTATATATACAGTTTATACAGTCAAGGCCAAAAGTTTTGAGGATGACACAAATATTAGTTTTCACACAGTTTGCTGCTAAACTGCTTTTAGATCTTTGTTTCAGTTGTTTCTGTGATGTACTGAAATATAATCACAAGCACTTCATTTGTTTCAAAGGCTTTTATTGACAATTACATGACATTTATGCAAAGAGACAGTATTTGCAGTGTTGGCCCTTCTTTTTCAGGACCTCTGCAATTCGACTGGGCATGCTCTCAATCAACTTCTGGGACAAATCCTGACTGATAGAAACCCATTCTTTCATAATCACTTCTTGGAGTTTGTCAGAATTAGTGGGTTTTTGTTTGTCCACCCGCCTCTTGAGGATTGACCACAAGTTCTCAATGGGATTAAGATCTGGGGAGTTTCCAGGCCATGGACCCAAAATTTCAACGTTTTGGTCCCCGAGCCACTTAGATATTACTTTTGCCTTACGGCACGGTGCTCCATCGTGCTGGAAAATGCATTGTTCTTCACCAAACTGTTGTTGGATTGTTGGAAGAAGTTGCTGTTGGAGGGTGTTTTGGTACCATTCTTTATTCATGGCTGTGTTTTTGGGCAAAATTGTGAGTGAGCCCACTCCCTTGGATAAGAAGCAACCCCACACATGAGTGGTTTCAGGATGCTTTACTGTTGGCATGACACAGGACTGATGGTAGCGCTCACCTTTTCTTCTCTGGACAAGCCTTTTTCCAGATGCCCCAAACAATCGGAAAGGGGCTTCATCGGAGAATAAGACTTTGCCCCAGTCCTCAGCAGTCCATTCGCCATACTTTTTGCAGAAGATCAATCTGTCCCTGATGTTTTTTTTTGGAGAGAAGTGGCTTCTTTGCTGCCCTTCTTGACACCAGGCCATCTTCCAAAAGTCTTCGCCTCACTGTGCGTGCAGATGCGCTCACACCTGCCTGCTGCCGTTTCTGAACAAGCTCTGCACTGGTGGCACTCCGATCCCGCAGCTGAATCCTCTTTAGGAGACTATCCTGGTGCTTGCTGGACTTTCTTGGATGCCCTGAAGCCTTCTTAACAAGAACTGAACCTCTTTCCTTGAAGTTCTTGATGATCCTATAAATTGTTGATTTAGGTGCAATCTTAGTAGCCACAATATCCTTCCCTGTGAAGCCATTTTTATGCAACACACTGATGGCTGCACGCGTTTCTTTGCAGGTCACCATGGTTAACAATGGAAGAACAATGATTTCAAGCATCACCCTCCTTTTAACATGTCAAGTCTGCCATTCTAACCCAATCAGCCTGACATAATGATCTCTAGCCTTGTGCTCATCAACATTCTCACCCGAGTTAACAAGACGATTACTGAAATGATCTCAGCAGGTCCTTTAATGACAGCAATGAAATGCAGTGGAAAGTTGGAAAAGTGTTTTTCAGGATTAAGTTAATTTTCAAGGCAAAGAAGGACAATGCAATTTATCTGATCACTCTTCATAACATTCTGGAGTATATGCAAATTGCTATTATAAAAACTTAAGCAGCAACTTTTCCAATTTCCAATATTTATGTCATTCTCAAAACTTTTGGCCACGACAGTACTAGTATGCAAGATTTAGCGGAAATATGTACTATCACATATTCAAAAAAGTATCAAAATTAAAGTGTATTAAAAAATATGGACATCAGTATTTTACTTAAATAATTGAAACATCATATCATTAGTCATTTCATTGATCATATTGATCCATATCAATGTACTGTTGCACCCCTATAATATATCCACATTTTCACGGTTTTATGGTTGGCATAAATTGTGATGTAATGGGACATGCAGATATGCAAATATTTCATTTGTTTGTGTGTTTTTTTATACTTGTCTATTTTAAGTGGGTTTAGTTAAATTGGTTTAATCATAAACTCCCTGCTGTTCTGTTATAAACTGTTATACATGATAGTACAACAGAATGACACTAATCAGGAAAAAAACAGCAAGTCTTATTGATTGTGAATGTATAGACATTATTGAATCAGCAGGAGGGAAAGTGGTTCACTTATAAATTTAATTGTTGGCTTGATTGCCTCTCCATGACAGGAAGTGTTACAGATAGTGGTTTAAACAGCATCAGCTTGTCATCAGCTGAAATATGCACTCTTTTATTTTTGATTCAGCCGCTGCCATGCTTTATTTGCTTTCTCACTTCAGAGACAGATGGCCAGGTTCAGTGACAGGAAGACCCCCTGTGCCTTCCCCGGGACACACTGATGAGGATGATGATGATGATGATGATGAAGGGGATGACATTGATGAAGTGGAGGGATTAGAGAGAGATGAAGATCATGTGTATCAGTCCCTTGAGAGACAGAGCAGAGCTGATGACATTAATGTTGTTTATGCAGTGCCATTAAAACAGAAAAAGGTAAAGTTGCGCGTGTTTGGTGTGTATGTGCAGTGCTTTGTCGTTATGTGGTTGATGCATTTACCAGTATTCACCACTAGGTGGAGCTGATTCATTCAAATTCTGCTCTAAATCAAAACCTAGTCTGAGATCATAAAAAATATTAATTAAAATCTGATTCAGTAGTCTTCTAATGGCCTTTGGGATTAAACAAAGCTTTCACCTTTTTTTTTTTACTAATTATAATATGTGTTTAATATATAATATATAATATTGATTGGCTCATTGAATCTCTTTGTCAGAATGAGACCGATTCAGACGTTGATGAAGAGACTGAAGACTCTGCATTTGATATTGTGTCCCCCCTACAGACTGAAGGTTTGTAATAATAATGATGTTACAAATTACAATTTGAGATAAATGTTTCTTACTACAATATTAAATATTAATGTGTTAAATATTAATATGTGAAGTCATTGCTGAGTTTTCACCAGTCTGTATCATGATCCTTCAGAAATCATTTTAAAATGCTGACTTGTTGCTCAAGTATCATTTTTCGAAAACAATTGTGCTGCTTAAATGTGCCATAGAATGCACTGATAAAATACGTTAAATTGTTCTCTGATATCTAAATGGAAGCTATATGGCTTAGGTAAGTGCAAAGATTCTCCAGATGCTGTTTCACGGGTCCATTTCCAAGTATTCAAGTATTCTTAGCGCCTCATTTTTTCCACATTTCTTTATGTCACAGCCTTATTCCAAAATGGATTAAATTCATTTATTTCCTCAAAATTCTACACACAATACCCCATAATGACACCTGAAAAATCACATGTACATAAGTATTCACAGCCTTTGCTCAATACTTTGTTGATGCACCTTTGGCAGCAATTACAGCCTCAAGTTTATTTGAATATGATGCCACAAGCTTGGCACACCTGTCTTTGGGAATTTTTGCCCATTCCTCTTTGCAGTACCTCTCAAGCTCTATCAGGTTGAATGGGAAGCGACAGTGTACAGCCATCTCTCCAGAGATGTTCAATAGGATTTAGGTCTGGGCTCTGGCTGGGCCACTCAAGGACATTCACAGAGTTGTTGTGAAGCCACTCCATTGATATTTTGGCGGTGTGGTTTGGGTCATTGTCCTGCTGGAAGATGAACCGTCGCCCCAGTCTGAGGTCAAGAGCACTCTGAAGCAGGTTTTCATTCAGGATGTCTTTACATTGCTGCATTCATCTTTCCCTCTATCCTGACTAGTCTTCCATTTCCTGCTGCTGAAAAACATCCCCACAGCATGATGCTGCCACCACCATGCTTCATTGTAGGGATGGTATTAGCCTGGTGATGAGCAGTGCCTGGTTTTCTCCAAACGTAACGCCTGGCATTCACTCCAAAGAATTAAATTTTAGTCTCATCAGACCAGAAATCTTGTTTCAGATGCCTTTTGGCAAATTCCAGGCAGGCTGCTATGCCCTTTACTAAGGAGTGGCTTCCGTCTGGCCACTCTACCATACAGGCCTGATTGGTGGATTGCTGCACAGATGGTTGTCCTTCTGTAAGGTTCTCCTCTCTCCACAAAAGAACGCTGGAGCTCAGACAGAGTGACCATCCGGTTATCGATCACCTCCCTGACTAAGGCCCTTCTCCCCCGATCACTCAGCTTAGATGGCCGGCCAGCTCTAGGAAGAGTCCTGGTGGTTCCAAACATCTTCCACTTACGGATGATGGAGGCCACTGTGCTCATTGGAACTTTCAGAGGAGCAGAAATTTTTCTGTAACCTTCCCCAGCCTTGTGCCTCGAGACAATCTTGTCTCAGAATTGTCTACAGACAATTCCTTTGTCTTCATGCTTGGTTTGTGCTTTGACATGCACTGTCAACCCTGGGACCTCATATAGACAGGTGTATGCCTTTTCAAATCATATCCAATCAACTGAATTTGCCACAGGTGAACTCCAATTAAGCTGCTGAAACATCTCAAGAATGATCAGTGGAAACAGAATGTACCTGAGCTCAATTTAGAGCTTCACGGCAAAGGCTGTGAATACATATGTAAATGTGATTTTTCAGATTTTTTATTTTAATAAATTTGCAACAATTTTTTCACATTGTCATTATGTGGTATTATGTGTAGAAATAAATGAATTTAATCCATTTTGGAATAAGGCTGTAACAAAAAAATGTGGAAAAAGTGAAGCGCTATGAATACTTTTCAGATGCACTGTATATTTTGTTTTTAATCTATTTGAAAACATGGGCAGGACTTAATATCAACCTCTGCATAAACAGATAAGTTTTTGAAGTTTATTTGCAGCCTTTCACTCCAGAAAAATCATAGTAAGAGCTGAGAGATATGAAATGATGCATAAATGTATATTAAACACTTATACTCAGCAGACAACATGTGTTTGTTGTCTCATTACAAACATACGTGGGAAATTTTATTATATACATGTTAAACTAACAAAAGATACATTTAAACAGACCTTTTGTCTCTTTGGGGAGGTGCTAAATAAATTTATAATCCGTTTTGCATTCTGATGATGAACTGTGATGAGATGCTCCATATCTCGTTGCACTACCTGAGAGCTCTGTAATGTGTTTGTGTTTATTTATATCCCCATTAGCCACTAAAAAAGGAATATCCAATTGTTCCTGGGGTCCAACAAATAAAATGACAAATATACAACAAATCATCATCAAAACACAAAAAATGATAAATTTATACTTAACCATAACAATAGACACCAAAACAACAAACAAACAAAGACATACATGTAAAAAAATTACATTAAACAATACAATAAAACATATATTGTGAAAGCAATAATAGATTTTTTATAATTCTTTGATCAGGATTTTTTTCAAATACAGGCTTTATAATTACATAATGTTAAAAAAGATGCCTGTTGAATGCAATTGTATGCCCCTAAAATTCAATACATTGGGGCAAAAATTCCCAGTGTGATTTTTCTTTTTTTGTTTCACATTTGTATCATGTAATACATTTCAGCAATGCCACGTGAGGAACAAGTTTATTATTACATGAGTCCTGAATAGCAAATTTAATACTGATTTTATAAAACAGTTAACTAAATATTATGTTAATACTGTTATATTTTAGACACTGCTGTCTTATTCAGTTTTGCCAAAGGAAATATTAGCAATAAAACCACACAAGAATTTTTGAGCATCTCCATGTTTTGTTTCTGAATAAATCCGCATTGTGAACAAGGGTTAACCAGTGATTGATTATTATTATTATTATTATTATTATTATTATTATTATTATTATTATTATTATTATTATTTTAGGTTTAAGTGGCTCCAAACTAGGGATACACTGAATTTTGCGTTTTCCACAAAAGAAAAATGGCTGAAAATATGAGAGGAAAAAACACTATGCTGTGGCGCACTGCCCAGTGTGTTCAGTGAGCTGGTTTCACTCTCTCCAGTCATTGTCAGACCGGACAGGAAAACAACTGCCCTATGAAACTCTGTATTTTTTTTTTAAATCAGTATAATTTCAGTTATTGGGTTAATTTTAAAAAGTCTTACAAAATTATCTTATATTGTTTAATAAAATAATAATGCCAAATGCATCCAGAATTTTCAGTTTAGGCCCAGAATTTTCATCCCAGTGCATCCCAACCTTTATGAGTTTCTTTTTTCTCGTGAATACAAATGTAGATTTTTGTTGAAGAAGAATGTTGGAAACCGGTAGCCATTGACATCAATAGTAGGAAAAAAGCACTAAGGAAGTCAGTGGCTGCCGGTTTCCCAAACTTTTCTAAATATCTTCATTTGTGTTCATGAGAAAAAACTCATTCAGGTTTGGAACAAGTCGGGCAGGATTAAACGATTACAAAATTAAACTTTTTTGGCCCTTCAATAGGCCATTCATATAAAGTGAATGAATCAGTAGTTTGAATGAATGAATGACTCAGTGACTTCCTCATTAGACATTTACCCCAACATGACCTTTGTAACCTTTTTTATGTATATTAAATTCAATGTCGAAATTTCATATAATAAAGCCGCCAAATTTTCTTTTGTGGTAGTTTCTTAGTCAAACTTAACATGCGATTCATTTGTGATTAATAAAATGAAGGCTGTAATGTATATATGCTGGTTTATAATATTCTGTTTCTGACAGATATTAATGCTAAGTATAAATACTATGTATGTTAAACTGCTTCTCTTTCTGTTGTAAATATTAGCATTTCACATCCTACTTTCTTAACAGTTCTATTAACTTTGTGAGCCTCTACAGTAATGGGTAATTTTGTAGCTTGATGGCTATAATTATTAACATTTTGTATTTCAGAGAAAATAGTTTTTCCGGAAGGAGCCACTCAAATGGTAAGAGAATTTCTCTTCACATCCGCTATAATAAGAAGCTGAACTCATTATTTTGATTAAGTTAAAACAGGGTTTAGAGCTAATTTTCTAACACTGCTGTGGGAATGTCAATTATTTTGAACCCTGGAGTGGTGCTGCTCTGGACTAAAGGTCATTCTACCCCAGGGCTTAATAAATTATCCAAAGAATGAGGGAAAAAAAAATGACATTGGTATAAAGGGCGAGGTTAAAGGCACCTTTAGAAAGACCAAGACAGTGGCTGTTCTCAGTGAAGGAGTGTAAATGAAAATCAGACAGGATGAGAGAAAGAGAGTGGGAAGGTGATTAGACTGGAAGGGTGAAGGAGAACATGAGAGAGTTTATTAATAATCTCAGCTATTTCTGACACAAGAGACCATCACAACCATTCTGATTCACTATTCAGTAAGTGGTTTTCTGATCTGACTGCTAATACATACACGCACGCACACACATACACACACACGCACACACAAAAGCACACACCCCAATTAGGCTATATGAACCTATTCTCGGTTAAAATGCAGATACACATATTCACATGCACACTCACCATATCATTGCATCTTATAGCTCCAGTCCACATTGTCAAATCCGAAGGCTACTATTACCGCTTGGAGACCTTTACCAGAGGATCTCATCTCGTAATAAGGAAAATTGCTCATTAGCAGAGATGAACCGCCTGTGCAGTTTTCACTGTTAGATATACTTAGTAATTCAGTCTGTTTCTGTCAGTGGTCTTTGATATTCTGCAGTAAGAACCTTTTAATCAGTTAACTTCCTTTTGTCTCCATAGCAGCCATCATCATTACCACATCCAAGATCAGTCTCTCGAAGGAGCATGGCATCTCCAGGTACTTTACCTCCATCACATCAGCCAAACTGTGCAGCCAATCTTGCGCACTGTCACCTGGGCTGACAGTGCCTTTTTTAAAAAAAAAAAAAGGATCCTTTTTTTTTGGATCCTCAAGGCTTTAAAAAACAAAACATCTTTTCATTTTCAGTTTCATTTGGCAGATAGCAAATTAAGAACATTGCGAACATCTAATTGATGTGTAATCTATTTGAGCACAGCTTTCAACAGACTGGAGACAATTGAGGTGGTTCATTGGGTGATACATTTTTAAAAGCCTCATTGAAGTTTTTAATACTTTAATAAGTAAGTACAGTACACTGTGTTGGCTACAGGATTGTTAGCTTTGAAACCCATTAACTGTGATTTACCTGAATTTTATTTTTTTCAAATTAGTTAATGCAGTTAGTTTTCTCTGCATTATAGAATTTATAATGCCCTAATGATATACCAAAATATGTTTGGAGTATTTTTGTTTTAAGCTACAGTAAGATGTTTTAACTGAAAAAATAAGAACAATTTTACCACGTGAAATAGCTTTCTTAAAATAGTGCCTAGCATACAGTTATTGGCTCAATATTTTACCATTACATTCTATAAATATAGAATTAGCAGCATTGTCTTGCGATCAAGGGGTCTAGTGGCAGATTAGAGCAAGCCAGCATTAGTCTAGCCTAGTGGAAGAGGACTGCAGGAAGGATGGATTTACCCTCTGAAATAGAGCATGAAACAGCAGGTCTGGCCAGTTGCTGCAAAGTGATCAATGGACAACTGCCAAGGTTTTTATGCACCAGTAGACAAAGGCTGTGTCACATTTAATAGCAACAGAGACTTCCAGTTAAGGAAGAACTTTGCTGGATGATGAGATGAGGATGACCTTGGCGGCTGAGATGTCAGAAAAGCAGACAAAATCTTGTCTGTGTTTATAATAAGAGACCGAAGGCAGAGACAGATCAAGGGAAATTAAAACTAGATCAGAAAGAGCAAGGATGATACAGCTCCACTTGGAGTCACAGTAAGGGGTTTTCAGCTCCATATCCAATTTTTAAGCCTTGTGAAAGTCGAGCAAAATGTCTTCAGTAAGGATGTTTGACAGGATGTAATTTAGCATGTACTGGAGTCTACCTTAATTCCCACCTTCAGACAGATCTGATTTGTGGATTTTAATATTGTACAGTACAGGAAAGAGTCTGTGGTTAGTGATGAAATAAAATTTTCAGTCATAATTTATTAGCCAACTCATGCCATTGCAAACTTTTCTGAATGGTTCTGAAAAAGAATGTAGAACGCTTTTTTTAATGCAGTTTCAAGTGGAGTGAGCTGGATCAGTCCTATTTGTGAATGAATCAGTTTAGTTCAAATTTTTGGTTTGTGAACCACATCATGCAAATTGTTGAAAAGCACTGTCATGACTGAATAATTCATTTAGATTAGTCTACAGACTGATTATCAGAACTTCTTTAATGAATTTAGGTTATGAAGTCCTCAGCAGTGTGAGAGTTTTATCAATTTGTGTGGGATTAGAGCTGGGACAATATGGCAATATGACAAAAATATAAGTCACCTCATATCCTGATCCTGATATATATCCTGAATGATATATATCATGAATAGTATGTTTTCTAAAAATTCAATCAATTAATAGTTTATATATATTGATCACATGTAAAGGACTATTTTTTGTACATTTTAAAGTATATACTCATATTTCTCACTTTATTTAAAACTTCAGGGCAAATGTTTGATTAAAATTAAATATTAATAAAATATACAACACTTTTCAAAAACTAATAAATGAATGTCCAACATAAAACAATATCACTAAATAAAATGCAAAATGTAAACATTGTACTTTTAAAAAAAATTTCATATGCTGTTATTCATGTTTCTGTCTGCAAGTCATTTTGCATATCAATAATAAATATCGAAAAAGCATTACCAAAAACAGTGTATTTTGTGACACCACAAAATAAATCATACAGCATAATATTAAATCATTGGCTTTTTTTTTTGTCTATACAAACTATAATGTCATATTGCACAGCCCTATGTGGGATAGATCTGCATGTTTTCATTCTGGAATTATAGTAGAATTTGATGATACCAGCATTTTGCTCATGCATTTTGAGAGCGGTTGAGTAGATTGTTTAATTGGGCAATTTGTTCACGTGCTCAACAGATATGACTTTGATTGGCTACAATGATCATTGCTTGATGCATTTCACTGCGATCGAACACTGATATATGGACATGAGAGCATTTAAAAGCTGCATCTATTAGTTGACTGATCAGCGGATTGCTCATATACTATATATTCTCATAGTCATGGCTTTCAAACAGTGTTTGTGTAGCTGTGTACGTACTCAGTGAGAACCTGCTCAACAGTGATCAACAATGTTAGCAGGAAATGGATGTTTTTAGAATTACACTACCATTGGTAGCGAAGTCTTTATTTTGACAACCCTAATCAAAGACGGATTTCTTTTTTTTTTTATCTGCTTTTGACATGAACTCACATGAACACTTTTGTTTGGATTTTGTTTTTCTGGTCGTGGTCAAAAGTGAACATGCTTCAAATGTTTTAGACCCAGCTTACTGCTACATTTTAGTGTCATCCATTTGATATTGAATTGATGCAAACATGAAACAGACTAGGTCCCTTACTGCACCACATTTAGTTTATGTGGCTAGTGTTTTGGGGGATGTTACAGCTCTTAGAGAGGTGTCAACAGAAAGAAGTTCTCTGTACCCTGAGGAAGTGATTGAAGCAGGTGAGAAGCAATAGAGGATTTACTGAAGCTGTCTGTGAATGGGTGAGAGGATGGTGTGAGACCGTGGGTGTGAGATTCAAAAGTGATCAGCTCAGTGACGGATATGAGAGTAAGCTCGAGAGAGAAGCAACTGATGCAATATGAGCTTGGTTGCCAGCCATGTGTTTTTGGCTGACACAAAGATGTGAAAAATTAATGGTCCAAGGAGATGTTGAGGTAAACTGGGTTGGGGTGTGTGACAATAACAAAAATGGATATATCAATAAAGCTTTTGAAGTTTTTCTTTAACAGTTAGTAAACAATATTTTATAGATTTGTTAATGAAGGAAGCCCACATGCTCTGTTTTAGTTTTGATTAATTAATATATGTTTGTGAAACAGATAAAACACACAGCATTGCGCCTGAAATGTAACTCACTCAATATTAACCTCATGTTGACTGAGCTGTTGTCTAAAATCAATTACATTTTCCATTGTGATCACATGCTGTTTGGAAAAATGGCACTCCTGCTTGCCTGTTGTTACTTAACTATATCTTGTCTCATAACAGAAGAAGAAAACTTCAAAACAAAAAGAAGATTTTTTTGGGCTTTCATAACTTGAATTATAGGGTCATTTTAACTGTATCCTAATTGGCTTCATTTGTGCAGTCAATGCTTTTGGACTCTAAGGACGTGTGATTGTTTGTTTATTTGCAAGTGAATGATGTACTCGATAATGTCAGCTTGCACATTGTTAAAATACCAATTAAGATAGTATCGTAGACCATAAATATCACACACCCCTAAACTGCACTGGAAGGTTTGTGAACATAATAATAGAAGAAGGAGAGGACTGTGTTCAAGAAATAGGCTTTGATTTTAGATTTCTTTTAACTCATTAAAGACACATTGATTAGACTTCTGTTCAGTGTATGTTTGTGATTATATACAAGCATTACTAGATATAATCTATACTACCTTGGGATTTAGGGATGCTTTAAATTAATAAAAAATGACAGTAAAGAGGCGACGCGGTGGCGCAGTGGGTAGCACGTTCGCCTCACAGCAAGAAGGTCGCTGGTTCGAGCCTCGGCTGGGTCAGTTGGCATTTCTGTGTGGAGTTTGCATGTTCTCCCCGTGTTCGCGTGGGTTTCCTCCGGGTGCTCCGGTTTCCCCCACAAGTCCAAAGACATGCGGTATAGGTGAATTGGGTAAGCTGAAATTGTCCGTAGTGTATGTGTGTGTATGAGTGTGTATGAATGTTTCCCAGTGATGGGTTGCAGCTGGAAGGGCATCCGCTGCGTAAAACATATGCTGGATAAGTTGGCGGTTCATCCCGCTGTGGCGACTCCAGATTAATAAAGGGACTAAGCCGAAAAGAAAATAAATGAATGACAGTAAAGACATTTACTAGGTTACAAAAGATGTGTGTCAAATAATTGCTCTTCTTCAATGAATAATAAAAGTATGCTTCAGGCAAAATTGAAGAACAAAGAGCTTTAATATAATTTCGAGTGAAATTAGGCCAAAGCAAAGTTTGTTTTGTGAGTTTGAAACATCTTGTCGAAGCAAAATTTTTGGAAAAGTTTGCTTCAGCTGGTAAACGCCTTCAAACTACTATTTTTCTGTAGCAGTTACATTATATATAGTGTGGCTATGAACCTTTGTCTTCTTTGACATGGAAATTTCCATTGTTTAGTCCATCAAAATATGTAAACATAGACATAAACACGGCAGAGCTGCTTTATAGTTGTAATTTTAATTGAAAACAATACTGACAATGTAAAATGTCTTACTGTAAAGCAATACATAAAGTGCTATAAGAATAAATGAGACATCAATTGACTAGCGTGCCGATATTAAGTGCTTGTGCAAATATATTCACATCACTATTATAAGATGCTTTCTTAACTACTGTTTTCACAGGACTATAATTTTAGCTATGTGTTTATTTTGTTAAATGGAAAGTGTGCTGCATGTATTTACCATCATTTACTCACCCACTTAAATATCAATCTTTTTTAATAATATTTTACAATTACTCATTTATTCACCCAATCAATTTATCACTCATTTAGTACTTCACTCTTCTTGTTTTCTGAATGTTTTTATGTTGTTCTTATCAGAGCTGGAGGACAGAAGCTCTCCCAGATCACTGAAAACTTCAAAGAGGAAAAGCTCGAAGACGAGCAGAGAGAGCCCATTGAGAGTTAATGAGAGAGACAGAAGTCCAGGTAAGGGGGCTTCAACTCTACTCTTTTATAGTACTATCTGACTTTCCCAGCGCTTCTGTCTTTTTAATTCATATTTTTGCTGCTAAAATATTCCTAATCATCATAAAGTCATTGTAGCACATGACCTGATGTGCCTTATTGCATCCGCAATTAATGTTCAGTAAATAATTAAATGTATTATTTGCTATTTTATGGCTTGGAACCTGACTCATCACATCAGATTTGACCCCATTGTTGGGACAATTCTTGGTTAAGGCTAGAGGACCAAAAACAATGAAAGCAACTAATGAACTAGATCTCCTTAGTTATGTATGTCGTTTAATCACATTGAGCTTGTGTCTCTAATCAGTTTTTATGCTGCTTTTTAAAAATAATAATAATAAATAAATAAATTATATATATATATATATATA
>CAIGQV010000818.1:9400575-9455506 GCA_903798115.1 Danio jaintianensis | reverse complement strand
GTGTATAATCATGCAGAGTATGCATATTAATCCGTACTAATGCTATAAGGCTGGCATAGCTAGACTAACAGAATAAATGTATTGACTAATCTTAATAGACTAAACAGTGTCAAACTCAGTAATGCTTGTTAGGACTGAACAGATGGTCATAAACGTTTTGTAATGTTTTCACATAAAGTGGAATTAATATAGTTAATCTTGGAACGAAAATCCATGAATTACTCAGTCATCATCTTCCATTCTCTTCTGTCTTGCCAGTCTTGCCAGTGCTCCCTTCTGTCTTGTCTGTCTTGCATTTTTTTGCACTTGTTGATGGATTTGTTTTGCTGTGCTGGTGCTGTGAGAACTGTGTTGCTATGTCTTGTTTTCTGTTTTGTTTTTACCTTTTCCGCTGTGTCTTTTCAAATTCTTGTGTAATGATGTGGGGTTTCTTGCTGTGGTGTCTGTGTCGTGTTTTGCCCGCCCTGTGTGCTGTGTGGTGCAGAGGACAGTGAGATGTTGCGCAGTACACTAGAGGTACAGCATGGACTTGTAAAGGAGCTAAAGGAGCAGAATCAAATTCTGAGCCGGGAAAGAGAGACGTTGGAGAAGAAGTGTTTACAGCAGAGTCAACACATAAAGCATCTCCAGCAGGAGCTCTGCCACACTCACAGAGAGAGAAGAAACTCCACAGGTGCTACACATCCCACTGAGCTCACAGGGCCTATCCTGTGTTACCCACATATTACAATTCTGTCATCATTACTTGCCCTCTTGCTGCTCCAAACCCATGTGACCTTTTTTTGTGTGGATTTGGGTTACATATATATATATATTTTTTGATTGAATTTAACATCTCTAGCTTCCGGTCTAATCTGCTTATTTATTTCTAGCAGTACAAAACAGCTTTTATTTTTTACCTTAGTATATTTTGACATGCTGTCTTAATTTTTAAAGTTTTTATTACAGTCTATTTTTTTATTTACTGTACTTTATGTACCTTGTTATTTTCCTACAGCTGCTAATGAATCGTAAGTCTTCAGCATTCACAGAAAACAGCTTGCTTCCACATATGATTTATGTAATTGTGATGCTTTTGTGCTTTTTTTTGTTTCAAGTTTGAAAGCTCCAGTCCTTATTAATTATTAAGTCAGAAAAATATATTTGAGGGCGACGCGGTAGCGCAGTGGGTAGCACGTTCGCCTCACAGCAAGAAGGTCGCTGGTTCTGCTCGGCTGGGTCAGTTGGCATTTCTGTGTGGAGTTTGCATGTTCTCCCCGTGTTCGCGTGGGTTTCCTCCGGGTGCTCCGGTTTCCCCCACAAGTCCAAAGACATGCGGTATAGGTGAATTGGGTAAGCTAAAATTGTCCGTAGTGTATGTGTGTGTATGAGTGTGTATGAATGTTTCCCAGTGATGGGTTGCAGCTGGAAGGGCATCCGCTGCGTAAAACATATGCTGGATAAGTTGGCGGTTCATTCCGCTGTGGCGACCCCAGATTAATAAAGGGACTAAGCCGAAAAGAAAATGAATGAATGAAAAATATATTTGAGAGGTTTTGTAATAGCATGAGGAGGAAAGAATTATGACTGAATTTAAATTTTTAGGTCAATTATTTCTTTAGGCAACCTACCGTGGCAAGCAAAAAAATCTACATTACAAATGTAGATTATCTCTAATTTTTAAAATAAGACTGCTAGTTTTCAAGACCTTTGTAAGCAGTGCCCCCCTTTATTAGGTACTACTTTCTCATTTTTGGTATTACACAATACATAAATTAATACATAAGCGTATTACCAAAGCAGTTTCATAAACATATGATGATAGACAACGTTTCTGAGACATTCAGTCCACTCCATGACAGCAATTTGTTCCATGGTCAAAATCACATACTATAAACCACATTTTCTTCATGTTGAACTGTTCTCCCTGTTGATTGAACATGAAAATGTCTGGATAATATGATTGAATAGTTTTTTTGCTATTCAACTACAGGCATTTATTTTTTTATGAAGGTGACCTCTGTTTAGTGTGGCTTTATTATTCATTTCAAGTTTTTTTAATGCCTTCTATTTTATTTTAAAATATTTTATTTTATTTTATATTTTATTTTATCCTTGTCCCAGATCCAGCCATGTTATGTTAAAATATGAAAGCCCAACAGTTAGTATTTAATATTGCTTGCTAAAGACCTTCTTGCTGCTATGTGAATGCAGCCCATATATGTTTATAATAAATTAGTTTTGATTACTGCCAAAAAAAAATTGGAATTGTTTTTAAATTGATAAATTTAGATGTTATATGTTACACTTCTGAAACTTGTAATCTAAAAAAATATTAAAGGAGTTAGTTCACCCTAAAATGAAAATTAACAAATAATAAAATTAGCAAATAACTCACCCTCAAGGTGCACCCTAGGTATATTTGATTTTTTTTTTTTATGTCGAATCCAATCTGAGTTATTTTTGAAAATTTGGTATTTCTCTTAGGGTGCTTTCACATCTGTGGTTCAGTTCATTTGTTTCAGATCAAGGGTTACAAAACGATACGTTGTAGCCTTTTTCTGTGGATACAGTTTTTTTTTTCATACCAAAATGAATGCTCTGGTCTGAACCAGTTTTGTAGTTGGGTATATTTGAGTTCAGATCATGTTCTCACCACAAATGAACTGCTCCAGTGTTCATTTGAAAGCATACCAAGAACACTTCCTAAAGCAGGTCTTGCTTTTCTGGTCCACTTTTGCACAATCAGATGCATCACAAGGGAAAACGAACTCTAGTGTAAGTCAACCAAACTATAAATGAGGCAGGTGTGAAAGCAGCCTTAAAAAGTTAAAAATGAGTCCAATAAAATTGATCCATCCATAATAGAAAGTGCCTCACACAGTGCTGGGGGGTGAATAATGTTCTTAGCTAGTGAAAGATATCTATATTTAAAACTTTATGTAGAGTTTTGTGTAGCTTCCACTGTGGTACTCACTTTTATGAGATTTGCCACATATGCCAGTGAAATGAACAGGGTTCTTTATTGTATCAGATAAATAAATGCACTTCAATTGACTTACTTTGGACTGTTGAAGTAAAACTCCTGCCAGTTGCCATTGTAGAGCTTGAATGAGCCAGCAGCTTTTTAAAAATAACTCTAATTTCTACTAAAAGAAGGACTAAGTTCCTTGAGGGTGAATAAATCACAGGCTAATTTTCATTTTTGGATGAACTAAACCATTAAATAAAGACAAACTATTTCAGTGTGTATTGTAAAAAAATATATTTTCCACCAGTGTTCAACTATCTGTCCTTCAGCTGTGGCGTCATTCCCATGACATCCAACAGTTTATCCCCCAGTAACATTTTTTCCAAAAAAATCTTCCTGGTTACCAAGGAGACAACAGTATGAATGGTGCTTGAGATGTGGTGAAAATGACACTTGTTCATAGCTGTTCATGTAGAAATTGACAGAATTCCTCTATGAATCATGTTCTTTCAGACTACTCAAAGTGCCCATAGTTAGAGAAGCACATATACAGTATATGTGTACATGTCTGGGTGGGAGTTCTTTTGCTGATTTGCCTGTGGCTTTGCTTGCATCGGTCCTGGTTTCACTGTTTGCCATTGTGTGTGTAGGTGAAGGCTCTGAGTTATTGAGTCTGAGACAGCAGGCACAGGAGCTGGTGGATGAGAACGATGGCTTAAAGTTGACGGTTCACCGTCTTAATGTGGAGCTTAGCAGATACCAGGCCCGATTCCGACCTCTCACCAAAGACGAGGTAAAATAATTCTACACCACTTTCAGAGACAGGTTTTAATGAAATTTGAATGCTTGGTTCACCCCAAATTATAAATTCTGTAATAAATGTCTTTGGCAGAGATATTATATATTTTGTTCACATTTAAACATTGATCAACTGACAATGTTTACAGCATGCAAAATTGGTCACGGAAGCTCAGGCATGCTTTCTTGATGCATAAAAACCAATGAGGTTCATTCTTAAATGTCGCACAGCATGTTTGAGCTTCCACAAGGTCCAGTGAGGTTTTTTTTTTACATGTGAAGCAGGTAAGGTTCAGCTTGCTTATTTTCATCATTCAGAGTTTGTTTGTGAAGAAAAAAAAATTCAGATATAGACCATGAATATTCCCCTCAACTTTCAATATTCTTTCAATCTTCTTGGAGACTTGGCATTTTCTAGCTTTGCTTGAGTTCTTAGAGTTATTCTGTATCAATAGGAGAAAGTTATTAATGCACTTTTAAGTGCTTGCAAAGTAATGTGTGCTGTTTTCATATATTGTGTAGAAATGTCACAGCCCTTAATTAAAAATTTCTGAAATGATAAATGTTTGAGTTCATGTTCGGAATATTATATCCGCAGTCTCGCTTTCCTGATCTTTTGTTTTGATGTGAGGGATCGGTGCTGTGTGTTATAACTGACATTAATTGCTCCAAATCTGCATTGACTGATTTAGGATCAGTGCTGGAATCTACAATTCATTTGTCCTTATAACTCATGAAAAAATCGGCTCTGAAAATTTCAGTAGTTTATCTGACACTGTCTTTTTCTAGTCATGCAGGGTGTGATTAGCTGACGCCAGAGTAATGATATGCAGCTCTTCCTTTCATCTCCCACTTCCTGTTTAATGCAGAGATGATAGTTTGTGGGGTATTATAATTTCAAAGGAGCATTAACCAGTGAGAGGTTGAGATGAGATCTGTGTGTGCGCATGGAATCAGAGATCTGCTATACTCTGGTGTGCAGCTTGTCTAGCCTTCTGAATGCATTAGTCTATCTAGGCCCTCTGAGATCACGGGCAGCTGGGAAAAATATTCATCACTAACCTTCATCTAAACATATTCCTTTTATTGGTTACCTTCTAAACTCTGCTGACCGTAGAATGTTGTTTAAGTGTGTTGGGCTTTGTATGTACGAGCTATGATGTCGAAGAACCCTCTAACTAAACAGCTGAGTTGCCACAAGTTTTTTATGAGCATTGATGCAGTGAATAATAAGTGGAAAGCACTCCAAGGAATTGCATAACTAAGCTTCTTTAACAAACCTCAGAAAAGTTTGACAGCCTGAGGGCGCTGTGACCTCTTCGGGGTCCATCTTTAAAGGATCAAAGATCTCAGATTTGTCCTGCTGGTGTCATTTTATTAAGGAGGAAGTGTTGGAGTGAGCTTATTCTGTATTGATGAGGGCCGTCTGAACTTTGAGCCTGTTTTACACAGAGAGAATGACTCTCTTGATTGCTCAGATTCTTTAGTATAATATATTAATATGCTTTTCATTCATCTGTACAGTATTCAGATTCCAGACGTGCTCTTCATTTAAAGATGAGCCTAGGGCTAAAAGTCCCAAACCACAATGAATTAAAGATCCCGCTGATCACAGAATTGAAGCTCTCTCTTAAATATTCTAGTTCCGACTGTGTTTTAAATATTCCAGTTGAGGTTTCGATTAATGGTTTTAATTTGAAAAATGATCCTATCAGATCTGTTCATTTAGAGGGACTGATCATTTGACTATCCTTGACTGTTGAATCTTGGTTGTTAAAAGACTGACTTTAATTTGAGCACTGGTGTGTGGTTGGGTAGAAGGGAGCAGATGGGGAAAGAGGAGACAATCGGCAGGCTAAATATACTCTGTCACTTTAGTTTCAGGTCAGTAGCCTGGATCTCGGTCTCTTTTCTGCTCTTTCTCTCCCACTGCCCCTCCTTCCATCTCAGCAAGGTTAAAATTTAAGGAAATTTGGTCAGTTGTCACATGGGCTTTAGTTAAAGAAGAAACAGCAGGCTGCACTTGTGAAACTGGGCTCTCTGTCTTCCTCTCACTCTGTCCACCAACCTCTGCTTTTTACAGTACTGCTGATTGCTTCCTTTCTAGTCTTAAGTGGATCAGTGTAACACTGAATGTGTCTGAACGCTCTGTTGAGGCAGCGGGACGCAGGAAGCATGTGGGGGAAGGCTGACGAAGTGATTAGGGCAGTGGCTGGCAACACTGCTGCAATGTGATTGAGTCATTAAATCTGGGGTCTCTCAGCAGTGTTACTTTTTACTGTAATTAGTGTTAAAAAGTACATTGCACACAGGGTCATACAGTACTTTACAAATAAAACGGATTTAGAATGAGGAGCTTTTTGAAAACTTTCTAAAGTATCTTTTTTAGTGAATGTAATGACCTCAAATTAATTAGTATTTTAATGAAGTTTAATATAGGCTAACAGCTTCTCCTTGTTGATATCTTTTTCCACAAATGAAATATAGTGTATGCATGGTGCATACACTTTTATAATATTATGTGTCAGCAATTAGAACCTAGCCCACTAATCCACTCATTACAGTTGTAGATCACACACATATCACACAATTCTAATAACACAACTTACTGCTACCTTTGGTCCCTCATCCACAAACGGCACACAGAAAGTAACAACAATGCACAAACCCAGCTGAAGTGGTCTTGCCATCACATATGGTGCCGTAAAACCACAGAATACAACCATACAAAAGTGTTTTTCATTAGACGTAAATAAATGTAAACAGCAGTCACTAGCACACCTACTCTTTGCATTATTTCCATCATGTGTGCTGTAATAAAGAACAAAAATATCAACCACAATTCTTGGAAATAATATGAATTGTGGGAATTGCTTGTCAATAGGATTGAAGAGCTTTGTTCCTGACATATAAACATTATATTGCGATTTAGCCCTTACTTTGATTACTTTAAATAACTGCATTATTTGTGCACGTTAACGTAGTTACTGTGGAACAACACGCACAGATTTGAAGGTATGGCCTGATATAAGGTGCCAGAACATTCAGTAAATACTCCAGTTATCCATTATGTTTCAAAGGAAGACATATTTCTGTGTTATCTGCATAACAACAATAACTAATACCATATTTCTAAAAGATAGATCCAAAAGTAAGTATATACAGAGACAATAACATGGGAACTAACAAATATTTGAAAACAGCAGTGGCAAACATCAAAAAGTTGAGTGGTTGTGTCTTTTGCTGCTGTGATATAAACAGATTATGCTCTTGAGCTAATGAGCAGTAAAATCTATAGTAAAATCTCCATGGGGAAAAAGTGTCCAATTAAAATTGTCTTACTATTGGGAAATGAGAGAGTCTGTATTATGTCACATGAGGCACCTCAGCCAATCATATAATAGCCCCTGGTCCACCTTCCTTGCATATTAGCCAATGTTAAAGATTACGTACTTGGATTCCATAGTTTATGGAGTCTTTATGTCATCCCTTGTATGCATTTTTTTATTTTTACAAATTTCAAGTTTGTCAATTTCTATTTTGATGAGTATGAATGTGCTCTGTATGTACTCCAGAAGAACCAACTGCAGAAGGTTCTAAATAAATTAGTTAATAATGCCCAAAGTTCTTTCCTTTTACTTAAGGACTGTGGTAAAAGTGTGAGCTTGTTGTTAATAATTTATTATATTTTTAGAGAAAAAATATAGCATTTTTTATTTATTTTATTTTTTTATTGGGTTACAGATCATGTCAATCATTGGATTTAAGTTATTTAGACCCTTAGCATCCCTGGATTCCTGTAACTAATGACTCACAGATTAAAGAATATTTTGACATGGCAAGAGATTAACATACCTGTATTATAAAATGTAGGAATTACAATATCTGCTCATATAAATTTAAAGTTTGGTGGGCAAAAAATATTTTTTTATAAACAGGGCTACTGCATAGAACAGATTAAAGGTTTTAAAATAATTTAAATTTGAAATAATAATGGTTAAATAGAATATTGTATATTTAAATGTTTTATATGTATAAAATGTGATGGTTATGCCATTTTAGAAATAGTATTCGATAGTAGATACTGCATCATCTCTTGTGTATTTGCCACCACAAAGGGCCATGATGAAAATAAACCTTTGGCTTTATTGTGTTTTATCATTGATGATTTATTTTTTTAGAAATTGTATCGACACGTTTGTTTCCTGTTCAGTTTTGTTAACCAGGTAAATAAATTCAAATCAAATCAAACAAAACCAGCAAAGTAGTTCTCAAATTCTGTTTGCTATTTTGCAGCTATAATCTCAGACTGATTAATCAGCCAAAGTAATTGCTTCTCCTCCTGCGTGATGTCATTAATAACAGCGGTTGAACCAGAGCAGTTCAAAAGACATAAGCGCAGAGATGGCAAGTCAGGCTTGACAGTCACTTTCCTTTTTAATGTTTCAAAATATTTCACACTTTATCTGTAACAATAATGAATGTCAGGATTCATCGGCCATGGTCTTCATTTAAAAACAAAGGTATATATTTTGGAGAAAGAGGGTTGCCACACTCACATGTCACACTCATAAAATATGTCTCTTCAACTCACAATAGCAGCCTGTCCTAAAGCAACCTCTGAGCTACATTAGTTCTGAGCTGTGTGTGTGTGTGCGCGTGTGTGTGTGTGCATGTCTGTCTTTCCTGAGGGGGTCATTGGCTCATGTCACTTGTGAGCTCTGAATTGCCCTCTTGCATCAATGTCCAAAAGAGGCTCATCTCTCATTGCTTTAAAGGATATATCCACACACCCTCTAAAACACAGTCACACTCTATCTAATCTTGTCACAGACTTTCAATCCAATTTTGCTGCTAATCTGAATGACTGCATACCCCTGTATTCATTATAGTACATTCTGTTCAACTTTAAAAAAAACGTTATTCTGAGTTATTCACTCAGAATTTTTTTTGTGTTCCACTGAGCTGTTTTTCCATTATGTTCCAACGTCAAAAAGTTCAACTTGTTCAAACTATGTCTCTGTAGTCTCTATAGCTTTTGTTTTCAGTTCACTGCACCACATCTCACTTTTTTAAATGCAAAAAGACATCTCCACGAATGGCCCCCAAATCTGTCTCATCCTATTTATTCTACTGTTCGGTTATCTGTCGAAGAACTGGCACAGCTCTTTATAATTATGTTGCAGTCTAATTACAGTAATTGTGATCCTTTTGTCACATCACAATATCCATAAGAATAAAGGAAGTGAGATAATGCATAGGCTCAAATGTTTTTCTTTTCTTGGATTTTCCAGAATGCTCAGCTTAAGGGCCTACCAGTGAAAGGACCTGCACCTCCTTGGCTGGTTTGTATTGTATTCTGTAGATTTCAGCGTATGTTTCTTTTGTTTATTTCCATACTGTATCTTCTTAATGTTTCTGATCTGTTGCTTGAATAATGAAGATTGTAATGAGGTAAAAGGTCAATTCATTTAAGTTAGAACACTTTTTTGTACATTTATCTTACCAAAAAACCTCTCATTATCATGAAGAACAAAATAAAAGTTGTCAAGAGAAATCAAAGCATCTAAACAATAAAAGTGCTATACAGCTTTAAATAATTTCAGGACATTGGAATGTTTCCTGTTTCCTTTTTTCTAAGCAAAAATAATCATCTGAAATGATCATTCATTTGTAACAGTTTTTTTTATACACAAAATCTGTCAGGCAAATTTAGAATCATTTGGTGACGTTGCAGTGCAGCGTCAGTGTACTAATTAAATACTAAGTAATTTGAAATCTTTATACTTTGAAACTAACCTTGAAACTGCTAGAGTTACTCATTTATTTGCAAGATGTTTTCAATCATTTCAAATCTAATAAAATCACTTATTCTTTTATGTATTTAATATGCACAGGTCAGGATTTGTTTATTTTATTTTTACATAATATATGTTACACTGAATGATAAATAAACATTATTATAACCATATATTGACATTTTATTTTTAAAATCATTATTTTTATATGAAATAACTTTTGTAATTGTAATTTGAGGCAGACACCAAAATAGGACTTCTCATCTTTCACACATGAGTAATAGGTTTGTTTAATGCTATGGCTGAGCTTTTTATTGCCTTTAGCTGGATATGAAATATTTATCACCCCTGCTCCTGGCCTATGAGGACCATCTGAATGCCAAAGACGAAATCCTCAAGTCCTGTGAGGTGAGTTTGTGTGTGTGTGTGAAAAACGAAAAGTCAGTTCACATTTTTTACATATTATGGTATTTACAAGCACAAATTGTTTTGTTTTATTACTTTGAACTTATGTTTAATGCTTATCTAATGAATGTCTTTATACATTCAGTTGCCATATTATATTAAGAATCACAGATGATGGTACCAATGAGAATATAAGAAAGATGCAGGGAAAACAGCTGCACTAATCACATGATCTATGTAGGCTTTCTGACTATGGCTATCTTTCTCTCTTGCTCTCTCACACACACACACACACACACTTCTCATTTTCACTTAATCTCAGTCTCTCTCTTCCTAACGCACTTGCAGTGCAGCCAGCAGTCCCGCTATACCTACATGCCATGAATTTAAAGATATTTCCACTCAGTCACATTTTATGTTTTAAAGGGATCTACGATACTTTTTTCCACCTCATTCTGTAGGCAATGGTTGAATAATTACATTTATTTCTGATATTTAATATTTCACCCAAAATTACTCACATTTACTCACCCTCAAGTGGTTTCAAACCTTTATCAGTTTCTTTCTTCTGTTTAACACTAAAGAAGGAAAAAGCTGAAAACCTGTAACCACTGACTTCCATAGTAGGAAAACAAATACTATGGAAGTCAATATTTACAGGCTTCTAGCTTTCTCGTTTGCTAAGCATTGGAGATGATTTTTGGTTTGTGCAGATCTGCTGAAGTTTCAGATGAACTCTGACTGAGATTAATGTATTTACAGATGCACCAGAGGATGTTCATGCATACCAATAAGTTTACCTAAAACATTATAGCAGTTTGTGGAGATCTTCTTTTTCCATAGCAGAGTAAAAAAAATTTCTCCTGACAGGAAGAACTACAGAGTCTAAAAGCGCGTGCAGAGGAGGTCATTCGGGAAAATGAGAAACTTCATGCTCAGGTCAACAAAAGCAGCACTGTCAGCAACAAAGAATGGTAAGTTTGTTTCTGGGTAATGTAAAAATGTGTGCATGTGTTTGGTTTGTGCTCTTGGGAATAAAATCACTGTGGACTTGTGCCGATGTTCCTTCTGTGAATTGTATTTCAAAGAATTTAGGGAACAAGCTGAAAGTGAATTTGTCGAAGGGGATTGTGATGGTCTCAAGGGTGATAACAAACACAGGGCATCTTGTCCTTGAGGCATGCCTCACTCCACTAGCCATGCTCTTATCACACAATTGATAGCGTCTCATGGTCCTGTTTGTGTTTGGCTGGGGGTCATGGGTCTGAAGTTATGAGAATAAGAGTGAGAATAAATCGAATGTGTAGGGTTAAAAACTAAGAAATATCTAAATAATATTATCCATATCATTCATTCTTTTTCCTTCGGCTTGGTCCCTTACTTATCAGGGATCGCCACAGCGGAATAAACCGGCAACCATTCCGGCATATGTTTTGCACAGCGCACAGTTGGTTAATGCACAGTTTTCCAACTGACCCAGCCGGGACTCGAACCAGCGACCTTCTTGCTGTGAGGTGACAGTGCTAACCACTAAGCCACAGTGCCGCCTCTCTAAATATTATTATTATAACATTATTAGTTCTTAAAGATGCATTCCTCCACTAGTGTAATTTTAGTGAATCACAAATATATGAAATAAATAAATTACTTATAAATTACAAATAAATAATTTTTATTAACCTGTTTTGAGTAGGATAGTCCAGCTAATTCTTTTTTTGGTACATTTCACGATAAGGTTCTGTTTGTTAATGTTATCTAATGTATTTACTGACATTAATAAATAATAAACAATACATTTATTACAGTATTAGTTCATCTTTGTTAATGTTAGTTAATGAAAATACAGTTGTTCATTGTTAGTTCTTATTAATTCACAGTGCATTAATAAATTTTAACAAACATAACTTTGGATTTTAATAATGCATTTGTAAATGATGAATTATTATAAATAATCTCAATAAATTAGAATATCACCCCAAAAAAAAGTTCTTTCAGTAAATCAATTCAAAAGGTGAAACTCATATATTATATATATGTATATATGATATTATTCAATCAAACTAATATAAGTGTTTATTTCTTTTTAATTTTGATGATTATGGCTTACAGTTAATAAAAATCCCAAAATCAGTATTTCTCAGTAATTTAAAAATTAAATTACCTAAGACCAACAGAAAAGGATTTTATTGCAGAAATGTTGGACTACTGAAAAGTATGAACATGTACAGCACTCGATACTTTGTTACTTCAGCAAAGTGACATGGTATGGAAGCGATCAGTCTGTGGCTCTGCTGAGGTGCTATGGAATTTCATGTTGCTCTGACATCGGCCCTCTCTCTGGATTTCCTAAATGTGAAATTAACTTCACCTTAGGTTCCCACTTGTTCATGAAGTACAGTAATCTGTCCACGCATTAGCCAGTGATGATATCATTCATTAAACAAAACAAACTGGGCGACTGTTTGATAATTGACCTTATCATTTGTTTGATAATTGACCTTATGATAAGACCTGAAGCGAGCTTACGGTGTAATTGTGCATGGAGACTGTAATCAGAGTGGCAACTGAACAATCAGCTTTCTCCCTAAATCAGTTCATTTGCAAGAATCTAAGAATCTAATTCATCATAATTTCCAAGAACACTCTGCACAAACATTTTTGTCACCCTCCTTTTAGTTTTTAGTTTTTGTTTCCTTCAAGTCTTTTTTTTAAAACAAAATTTAGGTCTATGTTGCCATGGAAGCAGTGTCTCCATCAGCAGGTTGAACAAACAGTAAAATTTCTCCTTGATACAAATACAAATTGCGTGTTTGTACTGTAAGTGCAAATGCAGAGAGCAGTCTTTTCTTCATTTAATGAGACAATCAGCGTGAAAATGAAAAAGAAATCTTTAATTTCAGAAATGCTCCTTTTTTCACAATGTCATTATTTAAACCCTTTCATTGAGCTAAATGATTTGTGTGTGTTAACCCAGAGCTCAGTAAGATTAACTGGAATTAATTTGTATGTCCTAGAGAAGCTCTAGTGTCAGTATTCTGTATTCTGTCTTTGTCTGTTATCATTTCCAGCTGTTCACTGTCAGCTTGTCATCTTCATCAGTGAAGGATCTCTTGTCGCTGTTGTCAGCCGCATTGCTCATTCACACAGGTGTGTATGTGTGTGTGTGTTGTGTGTAGGAGGCAGCTGCAGGAACAGGCTCGCTTAGTGCTGGAGGAGAATCAAGTTTTGATAGAGCAATTGGAATTACAGCATGCCAAAGCTAAAGAAGCTCACAGCAAACATACACAAGAAGGTATGGTACACAGAAACACGCTTTATAACCTTATTCATAACTCTTAATGGATTTTTTTTCCCCTTGTTTCTTAAGAGTTGTGCAAAACATCTAATCTGAGTTTGAGTAGTGTATTCTTATAGCAGATGTGGCCTCATCTGACAGCAGCTGCAAATCAAACCTGTTTCACAACAAAATCATCTTAAAGGAACACTCCACTTTTTTGGAAACAGGCTCATTTTACAATTCACCTAGAGTTAAACAGTTAAGTTTTGAGTCCATTCAGCTGATCTCCAGGTCTGGCAGGAGCACTTTTAACTTAGCTTAGCATAAATCATTTAATCGGATTAGACCATTAGCATCTCACTCAAAAATTTAAAAAAAAAGTTTCGATAACTTTCCTATTTAAAAGCTTGACTAGTTACATTGTGTACTAAGACTGACAGAAAATGAAAAGATGCTTTTTTCTAGGCTGGCTAAGAACTGTACTGTCATTCTGGTGTAATTATCAGGGAAAATAGTTCCCAGCTAGGTAACTAAGTAACAGCACTGTATAATATCATTGTGCCTGCTGCAGCTATGGTATCGTCTTGGGTGTGAATAGGCTATAAGGAGTTGACTGACCAATGGCAGATGAGAAATGTCTTGGCAGATGAGAAATCAAATAATGGCCCATTAGCTAATGTTGTTGGTTAATGTATTTATTAACATGAAGAAAGTATGAACAATCATAAACAGCATTTATTAATCATCATAGTTTATCATTTACTAATGCATTATTTAAATCCAAAGTTGTGCTTGTTAACAGTTAATGAACAGTGAGTTAACATGAACTATCAATGAGCAACTTTATTTTCATGAACTAATTTTAACAATGATGAATAAATACTATAATAATTATATTGTTCATTGCTTGTTCATGTTGGTAAATACATTAACGAACATTAACTAATGGGCCATTATTTTAAAGTGTTACCAATGTGTTTAAAAACAGGTATTATTTTAGCAGTTTTGTTTAGCTCAGAAAATGTACTTTTTACTTATACATTTACATTTAGTCATTTAGCAGACACTTTCTTCCGAAGCGACTTACAATTGAGGAGGCATTCAGCGATTCAATAAAGAGAGGCAATTCACAGAAGACGTGCTAATTATACATAGGAACTGTTTGTGCTCAAAGAAGTAAGAGCTAGAGTTGGGGGGGGGTTTAATAGAGAGAGAAGAGTGTTTCTACAGGTGGTTTATCAAGCCCACTCACCTGTGTGAAGCTCACTTCATAAATGCATAGTGTTTTTTGTGTGTGATGTTGAGTGATTGTAAGAAAGTGTCTGGTGCAAATGTGCAAAACTGGTGCACAAGTGTCAGTTACACTATCAGAGTTTGTTAAAACTAAGCACTGTGAGAATAAGAAAAGTGAGATAATTGTTGACAACATACAGTATAGGGGTGCAGAGTTATGACGTAAATCTGAATTATATAGCCCAGACAATTCAATCCATAATGTGTTGGACACCAGGGGACATTCAAGGTTGAGAACCACCACTCTGCAGGAGACACACAAACATCTTAAAGTCTTTATCTCAGAATCTAAAAGCCAGGAGATTATGCAAAAAACTTGTTTTGTACCTTAGTGCTGTTTAGGAGATTGAGGAGATCTTTTCTTAATGATGCTTTACCTTTGGGAGCAGACACTCCACATATTCTGTGTTGTCTATGCCTCTGTTTTCTTCAGTGCCTTTATCCAGCATATCCTGCATGCTTATTATTCATATAGAAGCAAATATATAACCTCTGTATTTGTGTGCAGTGTGCAAGGTGTCCAAAAAGGTGATGTTGTTGGAGGCAGAGAAGCAGTCTCTGGAAAAAGAGCTGGAGGTGGAGCGTAAAGAGCATCGTGCTCTGAAGACAGAGTTTCAGAGAGTGCGCTTGGCTCTAGAACACTCTCTGAGCTTGGTCGAACACCGCACTGTCACAGACAAACTGAAAAGGTACCAAAAATGCATTTCATGTTAGTGCAACAGTCCCAAAAAGTGCAACATAGGCTCATTCTGAAAACATAGCCTTATATACATTTCTGGAGATCGCGAATTATGTAGCCAGAAGTACATATGGCTGCATTTTGTCTTTAAAACGAACGCTACGGGGTATGACGCCGTTCCTTTTCGTGCTTACCAGCTGACTGCTTACCTCCATATGGATGGCTTTCCCGCTGTTACCAGTTTGTCCAGTTAGCTCGCCATGTATGTTGGTGGACTTGAGACGCAGAGAGGAGTTGACCACGACGACAGGGTTCGAGTCCGGCGAAGAATGGTTCCAGAAAGGAGGTAAGACAAAAACAAAAAAAGACAAAAAATTAAATAAACAAGTAAATAACAGGGTGAGAATGTGGTAAAATCTGAAAATGTGGTAAAAATCCAGCGAGGGCTTTTCTTTTTCTGGATTGCTTTTGGAAATTGTCGGTTGGGTTTAGGGAAGTGGGTGGGCGGGTCAATCGGTGTCTTTGAAAAGCACCGAAAAAGGTGAGTCAGTCGATCGGTCGGTCAGTCAGTCAGTCAGTCAGTCATTCAGTCAGTCGACAGCAGCCTCTGGTGGATTTACGCGAGAACAGCATGCGCGAATGGCACTCCCTAGAGGAATTTGAGATCTAAAAAAAGCGTACACAGCAGCCTCTGGTGGATTCGCAAAAACAAAAACTGCAAAAAAACGTATTTGGCGCTCTCCAGAAATGTATAATGTATAAAAGCATTTCCACACTTTTTTGCACTGTTGCACATTTTTATGTCCTCTGATGATACTTACTACCAGGGCCATTTATATCGAAGTTGATATTTAGCTGCACCATATTGGTGTGGAGATTGCATGTTCTCCTCGTGTTCGTGTGGGTTTCCTCCGGGAAGTCCAAAGACATGCGGTATAGGTGAATTGGGTAGGCTAAATTGTCCGTAGTGTACAGTCGTGGCCAAAAGTTTTGAGAATTACATAAATATTGGAAATTGGAAAAGTTGCTGCTTAAGTTTTTATAATAGCAATTTGCATATACTCCAGAATGTTATGAAGAGTGATCAGATGAATTGAATAGTTCTTCTTTGCCATGAAAATTAACTTAATCCTGAAAAAAACTTTCCACTGCATTTTATTGTTGTCATTAAAGGACCTGCTGAGATCATTTCAGTAATCGTTTTGTTAACTCAGGTGAGAATGTTGATAAGCATAAGGCTGGAGATCATTATGTCAGGCTGATTGGGTTAGAATGGCAGACTTGACATGTTAAAAGGAGGGTGATGCTTGAAATCATTGTTCTTCCATTGTTAACCATGGTGACCTGCAAAGAAACGCGTGCAGCCATCGAGTGCGTTGCATAAAAATGGCTTCACAGGGAAGGATAATTGTGGCTACTAAGATTGCACCTAAATCAACAATTTATAGGCTCATCAAGAACTTCAAGGAAAGAGGTTCAATTCTTGTTAAGAAGGCTTCAGGGCGTCCAAGAAAGTCCAGCAAGCGCCAGGATCGTCTCCTAAAGAGGATTCAGCTGCGGGATCGGAGTGCCACCAGTGCAGAGCTTGCTCAGGAATGGCAGCAGGCAGGTGTGAGCGCATCTGCACGCACAGTGAGGCGAAGACGTTTGGAAGATGGCCTGGTGTCAAGAAGGGCAGCAAAGAAGCCACTTCTCTCCAAAAAAAACATCAGGGACAGATTGATCTTCTGCAAAAAGTATGGCGAATGGACTGGCGGTTCATTCCGCTGTGGCGACCCCAGATTAATAAAGGGACTAAGCCGAAAAGAAAATGAATGAATGAATATTGGTGTTTCGTAACATCTTTTTTTTTTTTTATGACAATTTAGAGGACCAGGACATGCACACATACACTACGGACAATTTAGCTTACCCAATTTACCTATAGCGCATGTCTTTGGACTGTGGGGGAAACTGGAGCACCCGGAGGAAACCCTCGCCAACACGGGGAGAACATGCAAACTCCACACAGAAATGCCAACTGACCCAGCCCAGGCTCGAACCAGCGACCTTCTTGCTGTGAGGCGACAGCACTACCCACTGCGCCACTGTGTCACCCCTCTGATAATACATAAATAAATATTTTGAGGTGTTTTGTAACCTACTCCTATCATTCATTGCTTTCAATCCACTCACCAGACTAACTGTTGTTTTATATTGGATATTTGGCACTGTACATTGTCTTGACTATGTTAATGGAATACAAATTTGGAATATTTAGAAGGGTGTTATAGAGTTTCTTTGGAAAAAGAAAAGAAACTGTTCCTATCTGTTTTTTTTTTACATATTCTGTTTTTTTCTAGTTGATTAGTCTGTGTGGCAGAATCTTTGGATAAAAAAAAACTACAAAAAAACAACAACACACTAAAGAACAGACCGAATGGTATCAAGCACAGACATTCATTGCTATTGATGAGTTGTGGAGGCATGAATGGTCTTGTATTGAGTGAAGGAAGCTTAGTGTACTACCTACCAGATTTTACTTCAGGAGAAGAGAGACAAATCAATTTTTTCCCATTTCTTAACCTCATGAGATGAATTGCGAAAGAAACGGCCTTCATATTTATATTATATGCACTGTCTGGGTTGGTGAGGTAGCAAAGATACAGAAAACATAAAGAATAGATATGCTCACCACACACAAGGACAAAAACCCATTCACACACACTCAGACATACAGACAGTTGCTACAAAATGCAAGTGGAAAGATCCTTATTTAAGTTTCTTTAAAGGCACTCAGTATTTTCATTCTTCATAAAATAGACATTCAAATTCTTTCAAAATAAGTTTATATGGGACTCATTTACTTTGATTCATTTAAAATTATAATCACAGGTAACTGTTAATAGAGAAGCAAATTTAACTGAACACAGTTTATTGCAAAATTCCATGTCAGATTACTGAATGCACCTTTGAATAGCAATGTTGTTTACTTCATTCGTGAAAGGTGAATTTACTTCTGTGCTTTAAGCTTCGTTTTAATCTATTAGCCTTTCACTCATTCAGTATGTGTTTGGGTTTCAGACAGCTGCAGGACCATGAGAAGGTGAAGACTTGTGAGGTAGAAGATCTGCAGGTTCGCATGAGTGCACTGGAGGTGGAGAGAAAGACCCTGCTGCTAGACAAAACCAACCTTAACACAGACATCAAACACCTGGAAACTGAGCTACAGCTGTCACAGCAAGCTAACAGGTGCACATACAAACACTTATATGCAGAACATACTGTACAGCACTGTGCAAAAGTTTAGGCCACCATAATGACCATATATAATTATTTCTCATATCATCTTTTTATTATAATACAACCAGAAAATACAGCTTAGGGTTGATTTTTTTGTTGTTGTTGGTCTAATTGTATGAGGCACAGAGTTGGAAAGAGATGCAAGAATGAGTGCTTGTGGCCTTTAGTAAAAAAAAAAAAACATGCTCTCTGTCCCTGTCCTGGTTTGGGCTGCATTTCCTCCAGTGGTGATGGAAATATTCTCTGAGGTTTTAATTCATTATGCCATTCCTTCTAGAAAGCACCTCATTGGTAAGGCTTTTATTTTTCAGCATGATAATAATCTCAAACACACTACTAATGCAGTAAAATCATATTTGAAGAAAAAACCCTGATGAAACACAGATAGTCATAAAAAATGACCTGCACAGAGTCCAGATAAGACAGGTAGAAAGGAATCACCTAGACAGAGAAAGAAATATATGACCACTTAAATGTAGACAAGTGCTGAAAGAGGCCTCATATTACATTATTTCAGAAACAGTTCATGTTGTGTTTGGTGAATATGGAGGTTGCATTAAACACGGTTATGATATGTTTTGTTTATTAAACTGTATAATTCCCTGTATTTTCTGTTTCTGTATTAATTTAGAGAGCAGTTACAGTTTGAGACAAATTAAAAAAATTTAATTAGACACTAATTAAATTTGGTTATACTGTATATACACTACTGTGCAACGTCTTAAGCAAAGCTGGTAGTGGTAGACTTTGCACAGTTCTGTACAGAAGACATTTTAATGTGCAGATATCTCACTCTCTCCCTGGTGTGAATGAATGATGAAGTCTGTCTGGAAGTGGACTCTCTGTGTTCAGTTGAGGCCAGGCTGTTTATTCTGGTTATTGTAGGATGGACAGGTTGATGCCAAAACTCTTTATTTGAAGCTCTGCATTCCAGTGCTCTGCATTTGAAAACACTGCATCAAGAAACATTAGATTTTAGGATACTCTGTGTAGTGACAATATTGAAATGCGATGTTTCTGACTGCAAGATCATGTTTAGCTGGGAGGAAGAAGATCAGGATGAGTAATAGGCCATAGAAGCCAAGACAGATTATTTTGGCCAGAGGGCTGCAGAAACAGAAGAACCGTCAGGAAGTGTAATAGCAGCTGCTGCGCTACAGGAGAGATGAGAAAGAAACTCTAAATCAAGCAAACAACCAATAGCAGTAAACTCTGACACAAGGGAGCGGCTTGCTGAAAGATTTAGGCCACTCATTTAGTGGTTTATAAGGATGAGAATAAGGAACACATTTAAATGGTAGGAGATGTAGGAGAAGAGCGTTTGAGCGAATGTGAAGGTACAGTGTTCATGAAAATTTCCCACCTTTTTGATCTATTGTTATTTAAAACATACACTGTTCCAGTATTTAAAGTTGTAAGTTATTTTATTATTTTTAATAAAAGTTTTTTATGCTCACTTTATGTGGTATTTATTTGAAAAATAATACTGTAAAACACTATAAATAACAATTATTAAAAATAAATGTTCTTTTTTTTTTAAACTTGTTTTTAAAGTTGTATTTATTTCTTTAATAGCAAAGCTGAATTTTGGCACTTCAGAAATCACTCTGAAATCCAGATTTGATGCTCAAGAAACATGACAAAAGTTGTACTGGCTAATATTTTTGTATTAGCTTTTTTTTTTTTTTTTTTTTGATGAATTAAGGTAATCAGAATCTAAAAGTATTGATTCCTTGAAAAAATACTAAATGCAAACTACTAACAGCGTTCTGGGCGTCTCAAATTCGAATCCCGTCTCATGGACCTTTCCCAATCCTGTCTCCTACTCTTTCCCACTTCACTTCCTGTCATTCTACTGTCCTGTCAAATAAAGGCAAAAAATTAATCTTAAAAGAAAACAAATTAATAAATTTATATCAGCAGAGCATGTTATGTACTGAATTCTGTAAAAGAAAAAAAGCATGAATTACAGTATATATTACTATTTGGTTGGGTCACTATAGCTGTTTCAACATAATTTTCAACTTAATATAAACTCCAGAAGTACTTGATGTAACCTGATGATCTATGTTTTCTCTGCTTGAGTGAAGTATTCAAGTAAGCAAGCAAATTAACTTTTGTATAAAGGTCAGTGACAGAGTCAGTGTCACAAATTGTCCCAGAATAGAGCAGTATTTTAGATGTCTCTTCTTAATTTGATGTCTTAATATGTCTCCTTTACACAAAATTTTTAATTTGATATAATCAAATTTTACCCCGCTGTATGGTTTTTATTTTCTGTTTTAAACATAAAAACTGACTTGTCTAAGATTTTTTTTTTTCCATTTTAAACATGTCTCTTCCTCTCTCACGTCCCCATCCACTTTAGGAAGGCTCAAAGACGTATAAGTGTCCTGAAGCAACAGGTTGAAGACTCTTTAGAGAAGGAGCTCATCGCTCATCAGTACCTTGCCAACATCGTCACGCTTGCAGAGAAAACCACTCATGAAAGAGACCAGCTCATGCTCATGGTACTCCTACAGAAACTCACACGCATGCTGTGCGAGCAGCTATCTATTTACATCTTCATATGTCTTGATCTCTGGTACATTTTAGTTCTGATCTGTGCTCTCCAGCAGCAGCAACTCATTAAAACTGAATTTCTTCACCAGTCTATACATTTTAGGACTTGTTGCCCAACAGTATGGATTATTGCAGTTATAAATGGCTGAAAATGCTTTTAGAGTCATCAACATGGACTTGATGAGAGAAAATTATTCAGAAGATGTTTATCATCATTACAGTGCTTTTCAATAATGTACCAGTTGGAAGTTATTATCCAGGAGACTGTACATTCTTTTACAATTTGGCTCATAAGTTTACACATCTTCAAAATAAACATTATTAAAATATAAATGGGTCATAAAATGTGCCTGTTATTTTTTTATCGTACCGTTCTGAATAAGCAATTTCACACAATTATATATAACCCACAAGACAAAATAATAACTGAATTTATTGTCAACATTTTCAACAGGCCCAAATTACCATTTTGTGAATGGTTCAAACTGTTCCACATCTCAGATGCACAACTCCTGGTGCTCTCTGTTAAAGGGACAGTTCACCCAAAATTGAAAATTCTGTCATCATTTACTCAGCCTTTACTTCTTCTGAACCTATTTTAGTTTCTTTCTTATGATGAACACAAAAGAAATATTTTGAAGAATGCAAAACATGTAATCATAGTTCCATAGTAGAAAAAACTAATACTATGGAAGTCAATGGTTACAGGTTTTCAGCTTTCTTCAAAATATCTTCTTTTGTGTTCAACAGAAGAAAGAAACTCATAAAGCTTTGGAAACATTTGAGGGTGAGTAAATAGTAAGTAAATGTTCAGTTTTGGGTGAACAATCCCTTTAACAAAGCACATTTTAGTCAAGGACACCATATCCCCTGAATTAATTTCTACATTCAAACCCTGCATCAAACAATTTCCCCAGCAACTTTTGAGGCCGAGCCTTAAGCTTGAGGATTATAAAAGTTTCATACTCCTGTTTTTCCAGACTGTGAGCCTTACTGCCGCTTCACAAAATGTTTGTACTCAACAGAATGCTTGTATCCATAAGTCTAGGTAAATTTTAAAAGATTTGCTCTACTGCTCTTGTTTTGCCATTTTCCGCCTTTTATCAAAGTAACATCACCTCTCTTTTCTTTTCCCCGGCTCTTGTCCTTACAATTCCTTTCAATGATGATTGTCCTCCTCTTCCTCTAACTGCCTTCCTGTAGCTGTGTAACCCTTCCTGTTCCCTCTCTCCATCCTCAGGCTTCAACTCTGGAGAAAGACAAGCAGGGCGTCCTCACACGCATCATCGAAAGCACTGTAAGCCTGGGAAAACTGCAGGAAAAAGTAAAGGTGAGACCTGCAATTCACATACTGCCACGGGTGCTTCTCAAGCAGGGGACTGACATGACGGGTCCTCAACATGACTTTAAGTGATTTAAATTAGCCAAATGCCATAGAAATAAATATATTTAAAATTTGAATGCACACCCTTTAATTCACATAATTGATGCTATTTAAAAATGATTTTGACCCAGTTATATTTACATTAACACACACACACACACACACACGCACACACACACCTGGCTGTAGCTGACTATCTTTTTCAATTTTCCATTTGTATTTGATTTCATGTCAAGTAACTTGTGTATCTCTTTGCATTATTAAAAAAAATATTATAATATTATAATAAATAAATATGTAGTTTTTAGACCCAGACAGGTTGTGAAACTTAAAATCAGACCCTGGACTTTTATATATGAATATAGTTTTTAGTTAGGGCAAGATTTCAAATATTTTATTTTATTATTATGAGTAAATTGTGGGTGAAACAATGATTCTTAAAACATCTTCTATTCGTTTACAAACAATCACAAAAATCATGGGGTCTTTGAATATTGTTGTTAGCAATAAGGATCTTGGAGTCAAACAGATTGAGAACTGCTGAATTGAGGGTTCACAAAGAAAAGTATGCATATACAGCAGGAGTTAGTTTTAGCATTGATTGCTTTGCCTTAACACACTTATAAAAGATTCAGAGATAGAGATAGTCTAAGACCCACACAGAGAGAATGCTGACAGTCACAGATACACACACAGTCTAATGAAATGACCTTGCCTGTCTGACATATCTAATGAGAGGTCAATCCAGGCACACACAAGCCCCATACACTCAGCAGATCTATAATTAACATTTCAAATGAAGGGTTGTATGGCAGAGTGAGTGTTTCTCCCTCTTTAACCAAGCTTCAGTTCAGATGCTGCCTGTGTTGGTCTGAATGGAGATCTGCGGGATTGGATGGTATTGAATTAAAGTGTAAGTCTATATTGGTGATATTTCCCTTATAATACACATACAGTGCCTATGGTGAACAAACTATATGAGGCCCAAAGGAATGTCCTTTTTGAGCTAAGATTACTGGTACATCTGAAGGATGTCTAGACATTTGTGAATAACTAACATATACATTTGTGGAGCTTTATGAACTTTTTATTTTTATTTCAGCACACATTGGTTCTGTCTGGGTCTACTTTAGCCATACTTTGTAATTTAGTGCCACATAATGCTCTTTCTGCATGCTATTGATTTATGAGAATGCATGTGAGCGTTCTACTGTAAAGCATTTTTCACAGGCAGCAAGTGGCATGGCAAAACAAATGGCTCCCTTTGTAATAAACAAAGCTGTTTACATTAAGAAAGCAGTGTTGTTTTGTTGATTACTGTGGGATTGTTATAGTTTTTTTTGTCATATTGCACTGCTTACTGTCAGTATAAAATATATATATCACTAGAGCATCTGGGAAGGAAACAGCATGTCTGACCTCTGCATTCTTAACCAGAAAATGATTACAAGTATTTTTATCTTTCTTCTGCAGCCAAATGCTTGTCAGTCTGTGCTGTGACTGTTTGTGCATTTTCTTTTTTTTTTGTTTAAAAGTCACCGTGCAGTCCCCTGAGCTTTGATATTGAATGGATTAGATTGTTATTTTATTTTTTTACAAGAGGCTGGTCTCATCAAAGGCAGTAATTGTCCTTACATCTCTGCTGAAGTGCTTTATTTTTCCATAAAATATTCTCAAAAAATTTTGGTGTTTGAAGAAATCTTTGTGGGCCAAACAGGAATACTTCTTTCATGCAGCCTTGTGTTGTTTCTGTGGACCACAAAAAGAGAAAGTTTTACCAATTTTGCTGGATTCACATAGAATAGGAATGAATAGGGCTTTCATGTCTAGAAACAGAATTGTAAAAGTAGTTTATGCTTTAAGGGAAGTAATGATTTCTTATTTGTGGGTGAATCACTTTTGCCAATACATTTTTCAGAACAGTTTTGTTCTGAAATGATGATTTATTCGCAATTCAGGCTCATTCAGTTCACACTCATTCAGACTCAATCTGGTCACAGCAGATTATAACCCTCTGGAGGGTAAGATTATCATTGAATAGTAACATATAATTCAATATGTTGCTAACAAAAGGCTTAAACTACTAGTATGCATGCGTAATGTGGACTATTTTTATGATACGTTTCTGGTGCCTTTGAAGCTTGAAAGCCCCAGTCCCCATGGAGACAAATTGTGCAAAAAGCTACTATTAACCACATTCCATTCATGTAGAAAGAGGTTTGAAATTACATGAAGGTCAGCAAATAATAAAGATTATTTTTTTGGGATGCCTTTGACTGTCTGATACACTTTTTGATCTCTTTTTTTTGTCCTCTTTATGTCCTCAGTAATTTTCCTGAACCTTTATTCCTACCTTTTTTCTGTTACCCTCTGGTATGTTCTCTTTCTACTTTCCTCAGCCCTCACTCCTTCTCTTTCAATTTCATCTCACTCTCTCTGTTTGTCTCTCTCTCTTTTCATCCGTCTCCTGGTGGCTAATTAGAAAGAACAGATGCTAGACTCATGCAGAGTAAATACATGCAGAAAATCACTAATCACTACCTCACTGAGAAGCACAAGATGGTAAAAGAAAGTGAGATCAAGCAAGTAGAACGCAAAACTAATCTACGTAGTAAGATCTATTTCATGCCCAAGACACTATTGCCATACAAGTAAAACATTTCAAAATGTATTCTTCTTACTCAAATCATTCTTGGAACTGTTAAGATAATTCAGTCGATGTTCAGTTTAGTCAGTTATTGAAAAAATATTGAATACTTGTACATTTTTTTTCCGAGAACATCATCTTTCAGTAATACATAGTTAAAATGAACTTATTTTTGTGTTATATATTATAAATGAGTCAATTTCTCTGTTAGGTTTACTTTGTACTATTTTTGAAGCATACAGTAAGTGGCCACCGTTATTGGGGATAGCGTGTTTTTACAGTTCAGTTGAGAGTGGTCCTTTTGTCTGCAGAAGTGTTTGTGAGTCTCAGTGAGAGAACAGGGCACTGTGTGTGCTAGTCTACTGTTCTGATGCTTCTGAACACTTGTGCAGTTTTCTTAATGCCAACTGAACAAACTGCTATGAACTTCTTTTCTTCTGTTTCTGCTTTAGACACTCACACATCCACACACACTCACATGACATATATGTAGTCATTCATACATTATTATGTAGCCAATTTGTGGCTCCCCAGGGGTGAATATATAGGGAGTTCATCCAGCTGAGAAATATTCTTTTTTTTCTTTACTGGACAGGTCTATACTGTGTCTATACATATATTTATATATCTGGTTTTGCATGTACTGTATGAATTATCATATGTGTTTTTCTAGAATATTTTTTGCATACCCTTGTCAGATGGCTGAAAGATGGATGAACTGTAGATGATTTGTGGGTAGCTTATGAGTATGCCATACTGCAAACCTTCCTACAAATGCTGGGTTCCACAGCATTGATTTGTGTTGGCACAGCAAGAAGGTATAAAGTTAACTTATTAGTTTTTACAAATTTAAGTGTATTGAACATAAAACAATTAAGTTGTCCTAAAAAAACAAAACAAGAATTGTGTTGTTTAAGCTTATTTTAAATAAGTAGTCTAAAAAAAACAGCAAAAGTCATTTTTTTAGTGTAATTTGTATTATTTTAACCAAAATCTTTTGAATTAATATGAATTTAACATTGTAAATTGTGATACTGCTGCACATGGGGGTTCCTGAAAATTGAACCCAAATAATATCAAAATATACTTGATTTTATTTTAATTTTAATGAACAATTAACTTTAAACCTTAATGAAATGTTGTTAATTTTGCATTAAATTCAATTAAATGTATAAAATATGCATTCCATATATAATGTATAAAATATAGTACATTTGATGGCAACATGTTTAATGACTTCATTCATTCATTCATTCATTTTCTTCTTCCCATTGCGCCACCGCGCCACCCGTTTAATGACTTTATTTATGTTTATTTTATTGATCTATTTTGATGTGATGTGCGAGTTAAATTTAATTGAACTACTTCAATGAGTTGAAATGATCTGAATTATTTGCATTCAATCATTGTACTTGTACTATATTGGTAGCAGAAGAGATTTTCTGTTTTCAGCATGTGAGTTGTTTTGTGCAACTGGAAAAGTTCACAGTTCCTTCATTCTATCCTGATCCAAGCTGTCTCTATAGTAACAGTAGGAAAAGAGGAGATTGGCTGACTTGGGTCTACATGGCTCCCGAGAGCTCTGACAGAGTGTGTACAGAGCTACAGGGTGTTTGTTTAGGTTTATATATAAAGTACTTAAAGTTTGTGCATGCCTGAGAACAGAGAACAAAAGAATTAAAATAGGGTCTTAGTAAAATCAGACAGAAATGTAAACATTTACAATATACAGAAAATTATGTCTTACACATAAAAACAGACAGAGAGAAAGAGAGAGAATGAATGAATGAAAGAAACAAAGAAAGAGGCTAAAAGATGGTCAGTGCAGTCGCAGGCATTGTGTTCTGTTTGGTTATTTTTGAGTCTCTCGCTCTCTCCTGTGTTCTCTCAGGCTGAAGTGATGTGATAGATTGCATGAGATGGTGTGCAGGATCTTTTATGAAAATAGAGCTTCATGCATGGGCTGTAGAGGAGAAAAGTGTTTGTGTGAATGGCTGTGAGAGTCATTTATATTTTACTTACTCTGACTGCATCTTTTTGAGTGATATCATCCAGTGATAATACCATTCACATTTAAAGTACTATTTTTGTTATCGTCTTCAGTATTTTACGCATTCCATGTGAGAATGCACAAATATTTTAATCAATAGGTTATTTTAACTTCTTTTTTTACATATTTTTTTAATCTATATTTTAAATGTGTATATAGCGATTATTATTTTATTTTTTAACTTTTTTTAAACAGACATGTTTTTAAATCACAGCAGGGACACAGTAGTTGTCACCACCTTTCACCCCATCAGCTTCATTGCTGGTGGTCAATAATGAACTTTGAGCTTCTCACATGGCACTCTGTGAAGTCTGTTTGTAAAAGAATAGGAGGCTTAATAACCCATATCATTCTGTTTCACTGCTCCCAACATCCAAACACATGCAATTATGTGAAACACTTGTGAGGCACGGTATTCCTTTCTGAGCGCAGTCGGGAACTGTGTCGAATGATTTGAAAATATAGCAATTTGCAGAGCTTGTGATGTGAAAAAAACTTGAAAAATTAAACCTGATATGTGGCTAGAGGAGCATTGTCAAGTTTGTTGTCTGTCTGTAATGTCAAAGGGAGAATTTGTATGGCTTTCTCCTCAAATCACAGAGGCCCATGGTGACGTGCAGTCAGACAGTTTTATGCACGTTAGCCCAGCAGACACATCCACAATGTGTAAATTAGGCTGCTTAGTAGGGCTTAGCACACATGCTTTTATGGCTGCAAGACGCACATACACACACACGCACACACACACACACTTTCATGGACAACCCTTACTTTGTTGCCACTAATTAAGATTTCAGTTTCAGATTTGACTGTAATAGAAGAGCAGTGTGACTAAAAAGGCCTCAAACGCTGCTTATGTGTGTGCGTGTGCGTGTGCGTGTGCGTGTGTGTGTGTGTGTGTGTGTGTGTGTGTGTGTGTGTGTGTGTGTTCAGTGGGACAAATAGAGCTGTATCTACCAAAAAACATCTGTTTAAGCAGATTCAAAAGTTTAAACATTATTGAAGCAATGACAAGGAAGAATTCACAAAGAACAAGAGCCGGATAATTGGATTGATGGTTGGATTAATGAGAGAGATGAAGAGGTGGGTGAAAAAGAAGAACAATTCTGTGAAAAGGAGGGATGTGAAAGTTCCCACAAGAGGAGTGAATATTGTGTGTAAATTATTAACAGCTTATTAAAATTCATGTGGCACATTTGCCTGAAACGGCAGAAAAAAAAGATGTTGAATATTTTATTGTGTGTATAAATACAGCCCTAAATGGAATTTTGTGATGATGAGGGCTGTTTTTAGATTACACGCCTAGCCGTTGTTTACTGATTGTTGAATTTCATTTTGGCAGTGTGGTGATTAGAAGGTGGTTTGATACTCGATTGCTTAAAAAAGAGTTCTTGTGGCTGAGTTGAATTAAATTGTTGCTAAACTGACCACATTTAATGGGAAATTCGTTATCATTTACGTGTATCACATTTACCGTTTAGTGGCAGCAAAGAGCTTGGAAAAAATATATAGTTTGGCTTGAATACAAAGCCAAAGTGCTGTCTATTGTTCTAGTATTGACCAAGTAAGCTGTGTGTGTGTCTGGCAGAATTCAAACTCTGTCTCTAGCTCATGTTCAGAATGATGAATGGCTCTCGTTGGAACTCAAGGTGAAGGCCCCCTAAAGATCCTGCAGGGAGAAGAAACACTGGGCTTGAGTGAAGGTTTACAGAGCTCCTGCATCCTTAGAGTAAATCTTACCTTTAAAGATATAGATTTTAGATAAAGGTTTAGGTTAAGGCTAAAAGTAAAAGTTAAATTTAAATTAAGTTAAAAAAAAAAAGGATTTTGATTACATATCTCTTTCAGCCAGGACTGACTGCATCAGCTCTACTGTTGCTGCAGAATTTAGCATCATGCAGAAAATGGCACTCTTCAAATGCTCCTAGCTACAGGCCAGGTGTCATTGAGTTTAGATAACATCTTCTACTCATCTTGTGCCATCCTCTTCCTCCCCCCTTTTGCTGCACTCCAGCATATGTGGTATTATATGGAGTGTTTGTGCTCCGTTATTGAATTCCAGGAGCATTTTCATCGTGTCAGTTCAGCCAAGGAAGTATGGGAACACCATTTCAATTTGTGTCACTACATCAAATCTCGAAGAGGCATTTTCACATTCTGATGTCAGTGAGAAAGTGAGAGAGACAACTCTAACCAATCTCACACTATAGAGTTATGATTTTTATAGTCCTGATGTAACAATGTGACACACTCCAAAGAGTTCTGGAGGGTCTTTTTTAAACAGATGAACAGAACAACAACATGGGTCAAATCTCTTTATTTAAAGGCCCCCTCTTACCTCAGTGGTAACCCATTCCTTTGTGTTTGTAATACCTACTGCATAGTCAATGCCTTTTTACCAGACAGACTAGTCCAGGCTTCACCTGTAACAGTGCTACTCATGGATTCTTGTCAAAGAGAATCAGGACGCATGGTTTATTTCACAGAGATAATAATCAACCAACATAAAATTGTATTCTTGGCTCATTCACTCTGCCTGGCTGTACACAAAAGTCCATCTGCTAATCTCACAATTGTGCATCATCATTTGATCTTCGAGGAGAACCTTTCTAGGGCCATCTTTTTACTTCAGAATGAGCTTGAAGGATGTGTGCAAAAACTGTGTTAAGCTCGTACTGTTTCCTCCACATGGACCATCCTTTTTTATGCTTGACCCGTCCTCTTATTACAGCTGCTCGTACACATCCTTTCAAAGCAAGATGGTGCACATTGCGTTTGATTTGCAGTGAGGAGATTCAGATGCCTATAGCTTATTTATCTCCTCTCTGTGTGGTGAGATGATGTAAGCTATAGTTTTCACTGGCCATGATTGTTCCAGTCACACCCTGTTGGAGCAGTCGCACATGCCCTGGCACAGGCATTGGCAGAAGCCGTAAACCAGACAGACTGTGAGACTGGATGGCACCAGGCTCACGCACACAATCCCCAAGGTCACTCTCTGGATCACCAGCAAGTATATGCCAAGCGGCAGCGAACCAAAGTAGAAAAAGCCCAGCAGCCACACCAAGACCCGTGGCACATGATTGCAGAACTTGGACAGTGCGTCTTGGTCCACCACACCACTATTGGATGCTACGGAGACTGAGTCCAGGTCACCGTAGTAATCAGAGCTGGCGTTTTGGCTGGGTGAGTGCTGCTGGTCTCGTTGCACCTCCATGATGGTGATGACCAGGCAGTTGGAGGAGTCGTGGGATGGGCTGTCATTGGAGGACAGGCTCTTAGGCGTCAACACTACTTCTTTACTGTGGTCCGAGCTCCAAGACTTGTCCCGCACAGCCAGGCGGGACATGATGTTTGAGTCGTCTGGCAGCCCAGCCACTTCAAACTCACTGACCTGCGTCTCGTGACGACAGAAAGGGCAGCTGATGGAACTGGAACCATCCCCCATGTCCAGGATCTTGTTGAGGCATCTGGCACACACTCGGTGCAGGCAGTCCAAAATTTTGGGCTTGCGCCTGTGTGTGTTGTAGCGCTGGTAGCAGATTTTGCACTCCAGCTCATCATTGGTGGTGCAGTTGAGGCTGGTGTTATTATTAATGCTGGCATTAGTGGAGCTCTCCTCTGGTCCAACCTGAGCACAGCTCATCGTGGCCTCATGCTCTGGGAAACAAGAAAAGAATGTTAGCGGCAACATAGCATAGTTACAGCGATATAGTGATACTATATACACTTTTTTCATATTTCAAGACATAAGGGTAAGGTTTTGGTTTTATTTTAATCATAGATGACACTAAATGTACTCTCAACACGTTTATTGAATAGATATGATTTTGAAAAATTTTTTCATCTGAGCATCAAGATTTGTGAGATTTCTTAAATTTTGAGATTGATTCATTTGCTGCTTTTCCACTATTTTTCCGAATCATTCTAAGAACATGTACAGTTCCAGTAGTATTTGGCCTGCAATTCTAGACACTGTTTAGCAACCGTGCTGGACTGGTAGAGCTTGTGTGCACATGACATCGTCATTCTGTTGCCTGGCTGCCAGTTTCTCCATAACTAGCTAGGTGGAAGCACGCTACTAATTATTTATATTTTGTTGTTCAATGTAATGAATATTATTAAAAGGACTCCCAAAAACAGAAATATCTGGTCATCGTCTATATCGGTTTACATTACACTTATGTTACCAAGGCAAGACTGATGCATTTGTATTACATCCCAAAGAGTTTTATTATCAGCACCACAGTGGAAAATGAAATCATTTTCATGCTGACTGGACCAGATCAACACGGGATAGTAAGTTTAAGCAAACAGAACCATTAGAAAACAGAGCAGCTATTGTCGTTCAATAATGGTATTACTTTTACTCCAAATAAACTGTTGTCCAACCTAAATAATAAGTAAATTTTCCATTTTGTCCATTTGAAAATATGCTAGATGATATGTCACCCTCTTTTACATGCTTAACTCAACTCTATATATAATAACAGTAAATACATACTACTAATAAGTGAAAACAACTTCACCCAAATTATACTAATTTATAGCGTTTCCACTAATAGTGTTAATAATAGTTTACAGAATTTTTACTTTCATTAATTCACCTTAACTCTCGATTAGTTATTATATTAATAAAAAAAAATTATTACAGAATAATTTCGTATCACCGTTCATTGCAAACTGATATGTAATTAAAAATGTATGACTTTAGCAACACTAAACAAATCTTTGGGTTTTGTTACTGTATGTGATGTCATACATTAAGTGTTTCCTACAGTGTTATGCAATCACACATTAGTGCATCGTTAGTGCAACTGCAATAAACTAACACCCATGCTATTAAGTCTTCACAGGAAGTCTCCTACTTTGCCACATGGGTGTTTTCAATGTCTTATTCAGTCTGCAAGTCTCCAAAGGCCTAATTAGGCGGCTTTGTTAATCGCTGTTTGTGAAATTAATTACGGAAATAAATGTGGGATTGAGGTGGCGATTTTGCTTCATTGTCTTGGGGAGCCAACTGTTCTTGTTTCCCTATTGTCACCCATTTTCTCCTATTGTCCCCCAACTGTTTTGCTGAAAGAAGAGATGGCAGTTGTTAAGAGGAATGAAAAAGCGGCCCTTTGGGCAAAGAGCATGCTCCTCCAGCATACAAACCTCTCTCTATTATTAATGACAACAATGCCTGTGCATAATTGTATTTCTGAGAGGAATTTGTTTTGCTTTGCTGGATAGAGAAAATATAGCCAGCAGTGGCTGTCAATACAACCCAATAAAGAAACCGGCTGTTTAGGGTTCAGACTGCATTAGCAGAGCCTTTTCAGACCACCAATTAAAAGTCGCCATTTTCAGTCACTGTTTTATTATGGTACAGTATCATCAGATGCCTGCCAGCGCGGTTTAAAAGAAGAGCCTTGACAAGAATTGAACTATTGTGAATATTTGCTCGAAATGAGAGTGAGAATGGCAGTGATTGATGTGGTAATGGTAATGTACTGCGGTATTTGCAAATCCAATGTGTACTGGAGCATGAAAGCTTTTCTATTTCCTCTCTGTTCTTCTTTCTCTCCTTTCTTTTCTCCTGGCAGTAATGACATATGGCGTTATAACATCCTTTCAGGGGACAGTTGTGCATTGAGTTCTCTGTCTTTGGTTTGAAAGGTCATCTTATTTTACATTTCAAATCTAATATAAGAAACTCATTTGTAGCTCAAATGGACAAAACCAATTTTGTCATTGTAATTGTATCTCACAAAAAGCATTGAAATGAGTACCTAATGAATGGCATGGATTATAAATTCTAAATGTTACATGGGCCATTTTATACCACACAGGAGAACAATATGTTGATGTGCACTTGGCAAAGCAATCTTCCTGGAAAAAATTGTAGACGGATGAGTTGGCACATAATTCATTTACAGGCGAGTAATCAGAAGTTTAATCTGAGCATTACTGGAGTGTTTTCTGTTCTAAAATAAAAAAAGTATGTTGGAGAAAGCACTTTTAGTGTTGGAATAGTCTTTTTCAACAGATTCTGTTGTAATGACATACACAGATATTGTACATGATTCTTCTTTTACCTAGATGGAAACCCTACAGATCATTTCCTTGCTGCTTTTAATTATGGCTAAAATGACTGTGACTGTTTCCAGTGCTACGATAAACTAGCGGTCTAGTTAGCGGAACATATACAAAGTTCACAAAGAAAAAAATAAAATAGTCTTTTGTTATTGCTGAGTCTCCCTGAATATGAAAGCTTGTCTTCACATAGCGAAACAGACACAGGCCAATGCACTGCGGTTTTGTCAGCACACATGGGGTTCGTTTATTGCTGTTAGTTTGATCTGGTGGAGTCACATATGCCCACAGCAACCTACCCTTTTCAACCTACACCTTGAAAGAGAACACTTATACTCACTTAAAAATATTTATATTATTAGATAATTATTAAATAGATTTTCAGTTTGAATTTTAATGAATTCACTCATAAATTCACCTTTATATCATTTTTAGCAGTGTCACAGTATCTGTCAGAAAACATAATATGCTGATTTTGGGCGCAAGAAACTTTTCTTGTTGTATAAAGTTGATGCTGTTTAATTTTATTTTATTTGAAATAAAACAAATGTTAATATGCAAGAATATATTAAATAAAATGTAACAAATAATATCTTACCAACCTCAAATTTTGAACAATAACTTCCAAATTATTGTAACTTAAATTTTGTAACTTAAAAAGTTATTGAAGCAAAAGTCAATTCATAATTTATCCACATAATACAAACTCCTGTCCTTAATATTGTTCATAACCTGTATTTCTTGTCGATTTAAATTGGAGTCCAATATTGTTTTATCTTTAATGTTCCAGACAACAAAAATCTTACTGGTCAGGAACCACACAAATTTTTTTTTATTTCTGGCTGATGTTTTTTAAGTTAAAAAGTAATCCTTTTTTTTTTCCCTTTTTTTAAAATAAAGCATTAATTTGACTCACACACTGCACATTGCTGAAATGAATCAGAGCTCTTTTTGGAAACATGTCAGCAGGAGTCTTTTACGTCACAAACAGAAACACGCACAGTTCATTAAGCAGCTTTCAAGTGCAATCACTTAGACTTCTTAAATTTAGTCACCTCATTCATCTTGCTCTCCAGAGACCTGAGAATCCAAAGTCAATTCAATTATTTAGACCATCTTTTATAAGTAAGACACTAGAGGTGAGAGTGAGGGGCGGGGGAAGAGGGACTGAGAGTGCTTATCTGTTTTAACGATAAGGCAATGCTATTTAAAGCTGTGTTCAATCATTTATAGATGATGATTATGAATACCTTATGAATAGTGAGCTACAAAGGGTATAGCTCACTGGATGCTGGGATCTGCTCTTAAGGCACATGCGGATTTGTTAATATTTTATTACTCGGGGCTGTGGTTTGAAATCCTGCGTGACCGATCCTATTTTCCAAAGCCAGACTCACACAACTTCTCATACTGTGAGAAAAAGATTTAAGCTGAATTTCTATATTGGGCCATATTAGCAGCAAACTGAATCTGAATATCTGGTGTCTAGCAGTGAGTGGATTAAACCAAAGGAGGTGATTGTTCCCTGAAACGAAATAACCTTTAGTTTAACCTTTATCAGCATAGTATTAAGTTCACATTCTCATTCAATATGATCATTATTTCATTAATATTATAATACCCGATTCTTGCGTGCTGAATATGATAATTTACCTTATTAGACTGGGCAGCAAATATTATGAACAAGCAATAACATCCACATAACGTATTCAAGCAAGCTAGTATTCACAGAAAATATTCATCTGCTTTTCAGTTGCTTATAAGCAATGCCACATAGAATCTGCACTTATTTTGCCAATGATTTTGAGAGTATAGGAAGTGAAAACCTAATACATAACATAAAAAATAACTTCCATAATAAAAATAACTCAGATAATACATCCACTAAAATATTACTTTACAAATTGTACATATATTATCTAAACATTTGTATATTACTCAATTATTGTTACTGAAATTAATAAAAAAAAAACTGAATAAATATATATTTACACAAGTAAATATAAAGATCCATGTTTAATGTGGGGCTACTTATAACCCTCTAAATCAAGAAATATTTCAGTGACAGCCTCATCATGCCTTCATTTATTCTAGCTAGTCATCCAAATTGTTATTGATGCGTGATAGGGATTTAAAATCATTAGAACACAAGGTCTGTGCTCATAACTGTGCCTTTTCATAAATGTCTTAACTGTGATTCAGGTTCCCCTTCATACGGGAACTTCAACGTGCGTCTGTTAACAGACTATGGGAGTACGTCAGACGACCAATCACTCTGAAGAGTAAGAAAACGGGCCAATAAAAATGCCAAATTGCATTGGCAGAGCTCTGCTCCACAGCTGGCAGCAATGAGCTATCAGCGCTATATAAGCTGCACGCTGTGGAGTGAGCCTCAGAATTTATTTGCTTCAGACCCTCTCACGAGACTGAAGACACTCTATCTGCCAATCTGATTTCAAGACTGAAACCAGTTTACTCACCGGTGCGGGAGATGACGCGACAGCGGCAGTTGATCTGGGCTTCCTGTCCCCTGGGCGTTTCGCTGGTGTTCACAAACGAGCAGTTTCACACTAAAAGAGCAGATTCCCTAAGAGAGCAACACAGTCAATCAACACGTCTTTTTCAAGACGCTGTTCTGACTGTGCGTTTCTGGATGCGGTGGTTCCTATCTCCGGATGATGGGCACGGGTATCGCATCACACGTCTGGGGGTCCAGCATGTCGATGCGGTGCTCGCGGACAGCTCATGCTTTCACTGTGAGAGCATGGCTGTTGCACAGCTGAGATCGCGGCTTCCAAGCCACCCCCGTTGCTCCCCGTAAAAGCGGTTAGCACGCGGGCAGATCTGAGGATTACAGTGGGGGCTTATCCGTCGCCTCCGGGCCCGCGGACCCCCCACTCCTCCACAGCACGCTCCATCCAAGCTTCGAGTGGTGGTGCGGTTCATCCCCCGGGATGCCCGCGCTTCCGCTTGATGACACCGGAGATCAGATGTCCATCGCGACATCAGAGGGCGAGCTGTCATGCTCAGATGACAGACCGGGCTCGCTTCCATCCTACGGGGTGCAATGCATAGTCACGGTTCTCGAATCAGACATGATGGCTGCGCTTCCTGGGCTGCTTCGGCGGTGTGGCTGGAGATGGCTTGTCCCCCAGTCTCACCGCCGGACCGACTAGAGGTGTGGCGTGCGAGCTGATGTAAGATGAATCTTCCAGCTCCCGTCCACTTCTTCCCAGGGGCGCACAGCGAGCGCACGCTGGCATAGAGGGCGTTTTTCTCCGCCCGGTCCTCGTGCGCTTCCGCCTTCACCTCCCCTGATGGCGAGGCGGCCAGTGGGTATGAAGCTATTCCTCAGGCTGTTGGCCGCCACCTGGAGGGGTAAGCTGAGACCCCCGTCCAAGGCGGGTGGGTTTTCTGTGTCTCTCATGGCCAGAGCCCACACCGTTGCGGGCCATGCCGCTTCTGCCCTGCACCACAGCACCTGCTGTGCTGCACAGGGGCGGTTCTTCCCCAGGCTTATGCGTAAGCACCGCACGGTGGTCGACTGTGCTCTCATGACCTTCAAGTCGGCCGCCCGTGCCCTGGGGAGGACGATGGCCACACAGTGGTCCGGAAATGCCACCCTTGGCTTACCCTAGCAGATATGCGCCGCACCGACAAAGTACGCTTTCTTGGTGTGCCCATATCCCAGGCAGGCCTACTCGGCGACACTGTCGGGGACTTTACCCAGGAGTCCTCGGTGGTGAGAGATCAGCTGTGCGCGATGGAGCGGGTCATCTCCTGGTGGGCTCGGAAAACTGCTCCCCCACCGGACCCGTCCGCGCTGGCTGTTCTTCGCCGAGAGCGCTCTTCCTGCTGCTCCAAAATGCTCCGCCGTCACAGCCTGTTACACTGGCTAGTGAACGCGCCGAGCCTCGCCGCGGGAAGTTGACGCTCCCGTCATAGGTCGCCGTAAAGTCCGGTAATCGGACCGCGAAGCGAACCTAAGGCGGGCCACTTGGAGAGGAGGAGAACCGTTCTTTCCCCAGTGGAGGGCTGGGGCTCCCGCGCGAACGAATGTAGCGATCCGAAAAGAGCGGCTTTTCCTCCCTCTGGGTGTGGAAGCCCAATTGCTGCCAGCATGGGACGCACTGCCTTCCAGCTCTCAGCTTTGGTGCACTTCGCCACAGGCTTTGAGGGCGCCAGAGGATGATCTCCTTTCTCGCACTTCCAGCCTCTCCGCGGGATCCTGGGAGGAAGGTAAGAGACTCTCTCTTATTTTCAGCTCTTCCTCGGGCCGCTCTGCTTCCCGGGGTGAGCACTCCCCTCCCGAGCTGCCCCTCCGTTGACATGTCATTGATCAGTCCGATGGTGCCATTAGCGCGGGCTCTGCCAGCCTGGTTAGCGCTGCCCAGCCCGTCGCGGTGGCTCATGCGGACGATCAGACTCGGCTATGTGATTCAATTCGCTATCCGCCCTCCCAGGTTCACAGGTGTTCATACTACGAGGGTTTCCCCGGAGAGCGCCCCTGTCTTGCGAGAGGAGATTGCTGTCCTCCTGGCGAAGGATGCAATCGAGCAGGTCCCTCCAGCCGAGATGAAGTGTGGGTTTTACAGCCCATACTTCATCGTGCCGAAGAAGAGCGGTGGGTTATACCAATCCTATCTGCGCATTTTGATCTGTCATCCGTTCAGGATGCCTATCAGGGTGCTCATGCAGAAACGCATCCCCCAGTGCGTCCGTCCGCGGGATTGGTTGCAGCTATAGACCTGAAGGACGCTCACTCCATGTCTCGCTCTCTCCCTCCTAAAATGCGACGGGGCCCGAGCATGGCAGTAAATGGTCCTCCCCTTCGGGCTCTCCCTTTTCCATGCGTGGAGGATGCCCTGTGTCTCTTTGACGCACGCGCATCTGCATTTTTGATTTTTCTTTGACTGGGTTAATTTTTTCAGACCTTGAATTAGTCGATTATGCATAGGGACCTGGTGCTCTGGCACCTCGGCCTGTTGGGGTTTCAGGTCAACCGAGAATGGGCAAGCTCTCCCCCGGGCAGAGCTTCTCTCATCTCGGGTTGGAGCTGGACCCGGTCTCCATCACGGTGCGCTTTTAGCGCGCTGGGCTAGTGCTGCCCTGTCCGTTTAATTCGGCAGTTATAGTGGTTTCACTGAAGTTTTTCAGAGGCTCCTGGGGCATATGACATTTTGTAGCCGCTATCACGCCGCTCAATTGTTTATATGAGACCACTTCAGCGCTGGCTTCGCGATCGGGTCCCCAGGTGGGCATGGCGCGCAGAGACGCACCGGGTGTCCATCACTACGCTGTGTCTCCGCACCTTCAGCCCCTGGATGGACCTTGCCTTCTACGGGCCTGGGTGCCCTTAGAACAAGTGTCCAGTCATGCTGTCATTCTGACGGATGCTTCCAGTACGGGCTGGTGGGCTGTGTATTTCGAGCATGCAGCCGCAGGTTTGTAAATCGGACTTCGGTTGCGTTGACATTCAATTGCCTGGAGTTGTTGGCAGTGTTCTCCCTCTCCGCCGGTTCTTACCGGTACGGGAGGGGGCACATGTGTTGGTTAGGACGGCCAGCATAGCTGCGATAGCGCACGTCAGCCGTTTGGCTGATGTGCGCTACCGCCGCATGTCTCAGCTCGCTCGCCATCTGCTCCTCCGGAGTCATGCGGCTTAATAGCTGCGCGCCGTTCATATCCCATACGAGCTCTACCGTGCCAGCTTACATGCTCTCACGACAGTTACGTTTCTGGGAGAATGGAGACTGCACCCCGCAGTCCAGCTGTTATGGGCACGCTTCAGAGAGGCCCAGGACATCCTGCCGCTTCTCCCGAGCGGCCCTTCGCCAGCTGCTTTCCCTTCTCTGCATGGATGCGCTGGCTCTCAGCTGGCCCCGGGTTTACGCAATATGTGTTTTCCCCAGTGAGCCTGCGCGCGCAGACTCTGTGCAAGGTCGGGGAGACGAGGTGCGGGTCTCGCTCGTTGCGCCTCCTTGGCCCAACCGGACCCGAGTTCCAGACTCACACTCCTCGTGATGGCCCTCCCTGACGATTTCCCCTGGAAGAAGTACTCCTTTTTCTGGGACGGGCACCCTCTGGGAAAAGCATAACCTTATCAGCCGGTTCCTCAGAGGTGCGTGGCGCGAGATGGTTAATTCCATCCCCGCCCCCCTCTCTTGCCCTCTCGGGATCTCTCTAGCCCCAGCGGTTATGATTAGGTCCGTTGAGCCACTCGACTCAGTATCTATAAGTTTTCTGTCCATGAAGGCAGCTCTGCTGGTCGCGTTGTTATCAGCAGGAGGGTTAGGATTCCGGTGGCATTTTCAGTCAGCGAATCGTGCCAGGAATATGGACCGGCCTACTCTCACGTTTACCTGAGACCCCGGTTCAGCTTGTGCCAAGGTTCCTACCACCCCTTTTTTATATTAAAAGTGGTAGTGAGCCTGCAAGCGCTGTCTGCGGAGGAGGCAGACCCAGCCCTTTTATTGTATGTCCGCGCACTGCGCTTAATGTGACACGTAGAGCATACGTCTTTAAGCAGCTCTTTTCTGTTATGATCGGCAGAAGGGAAGTGCCGCATCAAAGCAGAGGTTGGTCCATTTATAGTTATGACATCGCCCTCGCTTCATGTGCCAGGGCGAGCTGTGTCCCCCGGGAGAGAGAGCACACTTAAAAAAAAAAAAAAAAGCGGTGCCTCCTTTTCGGCGTGAGTACGCAGCACCTCTTAACAGATTATTAGAGTTGCGGGCTGGGCGACACCTAACACATTCACAAGATTTTTTAATCCTCGAGTGGGTTTCCTCCCGATTACTGGGTTACTCCGGTCAATCGGGACGAAATTAAGCTCGGTGTCAAAAACGCTTGCTGCGTCATGTTCCCTAACCCAGAGATACGTGCGTTTTTTCTATTCTGCTAGTAAGTTTCCCGCTTGGCGAACCCTAGAGAATTCCTCCGAGGCCCCCAGCACCCGACTCAGCGGAGGAGCCGGGTGCCTGGCTCAGTGTGATGTCTGGTATGCCCACTCTTGGTCTACCCACATGCTGAGGTTCGGTGCCAGCTATGCGCGGTCCCAGATGGCGATCCCATATGCTTATTCAGCCACGGAGTGTTCCCCCTGACCAGGCGGACCCGTGTCTTCCCTACCCGCTAACCAGCTTATCATATGTAGCACTCCCCCTCCATAGGGCTAGTCCATATGTCCTTATTGCCATCAAGTCTCCCCTCTTGGGTAGCAGGTGGCCTCCGCAGCGTCCTCCCCCTTCGGGGACTGGCACGCTTTCCCAACGTACTGTCGTATTTCTAAAATCCCTAGACTATATTAGCTAGGTAAAAGCACATTTACGACCCCCGATCTAAATTGTAATTATTCCCATGTAATGGTAATTAAGGGCCTAGGGGACGTTGGAAGGTTGCGCTCTTGGTGATGCTTGTGCGCCCATGCTATGCTTGGCAAACTTCACATCAGGAGCGTGACGGGCTTAGCTGCTGTGGCGTTTTCCATACAGTCTCCCATAGTCTGTTAACAGACGCACGTTGAAGTTCCCGTATGAAGGGGAACGTCCTGGTTACGTCCGTAACCCACGTTCCCCGAATAAGGGAACGGAGACGTGCGTCTCCACTGCCACAGCAGCTGAGTCTCCAGCTGATTAGCTGAGTGATCGGCTCTTCAGCAGGCAAATTCTGATGCTCACTCCTCAGCGTGCAGCTTATATAGCGCTGATAGCTCATTGCTGCCAGCTGTGGAGCAGAGCTCTGCCAATGCAATTTGGCATTTCATTGGCCTGTTTTCTTACTCTTCAGAGTGATTGGTCGTCTGACGTACTCCCATAGTCTGTTAACAGACGCACGTCTCCGTTCCCTTATTCGGGGAACGTGGGTTACGGACGTAACCAGGACGTTCGCAGTACATTATACACAGTCTTGTGCTTTATCTTCAGCTTGAGCACAGTTGTGAAAGGGTTTTCCGCTTGCTCTGTCCAATTTTTGCTACTTACTTTCATCTTAAAGAGCATGACAGTAAGTATGTCTCGCAGTGAATCTCCACAGTTAGACAATCTGAAATGCTGAAGTATTGCAGAAGCACGTTTGTCTCTTTGGAGAGATTATAAAGAAATGAAAGGGGGTGCAGATGATGATAGAGTGAACTGAGATTTTCAGAAGACAGTGGAAGTGTTTTTTTTTTCCTTTTCAAAAGCAGATTGCAGGTCTGTGCTGCTAATCTATTCTGCCAGCTAAAATAATTGGATCCCCGCAGTATGTCAGGCCATTTGATTAGGACCATGTCTGTAGTCTGAAAACGAGAGAAAGAAATGTATTTGTCACCGCTGTGAGAGGCTCATCATATGCACACAGGTAAACATTTGTTCTTGCTCATCAGCTCCTGTCAAGAGGTTAAATGTTCCTTGGCATGCCTGAGGATGAATACGGGTTATGTAGATTTCATAAATGTGTGCGTATTTGTTCATATATGCATGTTTATGCATAAAGATAAGAATTCATAATTGTTATTACTTTGTTGGCATACTTGTTTAATGCCAAGTGTCTTATCAGTGATTTTTATGTTCATGAATAAGTTGGGTTGTTTCGAGTGGGTCAATGCATTGAATTTGGAAGCTGTGTAGTTATGAATATGGTTCATATTCTTATTTGTTGTTGTTTAATATATAGCTATTGTCAATATTCGGATTGAATTTGTCACTTCTAAAAATTTATTTTACACCAATCTATTTTTCTTTACAGATAGTATCTTATACAGTAGATATTATTTCATAATTTGGAAAACATTATATTATTATATTAAAGTACTAATTTTGTTAAGCCATGAATTAACTTAATTGCAAGCCAGTACAAGCCATCAGAACTGTAATTAGAGTCATACCATATCAATTTACATAATACAAAGATAAAGTAAAATAAATTCCTCATGTGTTGTGTGAAGGTGTAAACTACACTTTCCAAAATGATCTGTGATCTCTGGTTTCAGTAGCATTAAGAGTTTCTGTTATTTCGTTGAATATGTTTGTTTTTGTTTAGCATCCTATCATCCTGTTCACCTGTATTATTCAAAGAACTACAACTCAATCTGTTTGAGATTATTAATACAGATTTATCTTTTTGTAATCTCCCAGAGATGCCTGTCTAATACATAATAGATCCTCGTGACAGTGCTGTGGGTGTTAAAGTCTTCATCCTCCTCACTCAACCAGGATAGGCAGAGTGAAGATGCCATAGATCACGTATCCAGTCTGTTTGTACGTAACAAGTCCCTAAGGGAAGTAGCTGCTGTGTATTGTGTGTGTGTGTTTGTGTGTTGTTTGTAGCTGCTCTAACTCACAAGTCCCCAAGCGGGGCTCGTGGCTTCAAAGATGCTTTTGTAACCAAGATTTGAGGAAAAAAAGGCTCTGTAGGTTTGGCGTCTAAGTGGAAGCTACGTGGGAGATGGGGATAGAGTGAGAATTAGTGTTTTTCTTATATGTTCTACAGAAAATGCGGGTCATTTGCAGTTCATAGACAAGTTAAGAGAAGAAACCACTGAAATTATGCCAATGACAGCTGCACAGAAAAGCAACATGCACAAATGAATAAATTTACGTTTATTCATTTAGCAGACACTTTGGTCCAAAGTGACTTACAAATGAGAGATACAAAAAGCTCTTTATTATTTAACATTTTAAAAAATCTATCATTTATTTTACAACAAGGGACAGTGTACATTAATCAATATTCCTCAAGAACGTAAATGTGCTCATATTAGCCCAAAGGGCTTTTAATTGGTCATCTCTTTTCCAGATGTTACAGGCCTATAAACCAATACAAATATAATAAATATAATATAAATATTTTTAAATTCAAATTATAAAAAAACTCAAATGAACAACAGAAAACAACAACAACAGCAGAAATGTTCACAATGTTGATTATTAAGAAGCCATTTCTTAAAATTCCTCTGATGTAATGCTCCTCTGATGTGTCTATGCTTGAGACAAAAAAGAGGCAAATTATCTCAAGATGAATACACAGTTTCATCTTGACATAAAGATTTTAGCAACATTATTGTTACTCAAATCCTGAGGTGAACCTAATAGGATAAATCAATCAAGCTGCTTTATATGCTTTAAATTTCCCAAACCTTAGACACAAACATATGCATTACCTGTTGTGTGAGATTATAAAAACATCTGACATTTTAGTTTATTAGTTATCTGTGATGCATTTCATTCTTATTTCATAATTCTTCAGTATAATTGCTCAGTTGGGGGCTGCACGGTGGCACAGTGGGTAGCACGTTTGCCACACAGCAAGAAGGTCGCTGGTTCGAGCCTCGGCTGGGTCAGTTGGCGTTTCTGTGTGGAGTTTGCATGTTCTCCCCGTGTTAGCGTGGGTTTCCTCTGGGTGCTCCGGTTTCCCCCACAAGTCCAAAGACATGTGGTATAGGTGAATTGGGTAAGCTAAATTGTCCATAGTGTATGTGTGTGAATGGGTGTGTGTGGATGTTTCCCAGTGATGGGTTGCGGCTGGAAGGGCATCCGCTGCGTAAAACATATGCTGGATAAGTTGGTGGTTCATTCCACTGTGGCGACCCCAGATTAATAAAGGGACTAAGCCGAAAAGAAAATGAATGAATGAATGAATTGCTCAGTTGAGTTGGTATTATATTTGAAAAACTTCATGACTAATAAAGTATGTTGTCATTGTTATGTGACTATTGTGTGGTCTCATTGCAGTGGTCTCTCTAGAATTTCAGCAAAAGTAGCTATGGGCACTTTCATCCTACTTATTATAAATACCATGAATTTGGACATGCTACTCATTTCACATTAGGAGCAGAGGTAGCCCACTTTTCACCCAGGGTTATGAAACCCTGCACCAGAGCATTGCAGTGCCAAATTTGTGCACAGTGTGAAACAATGCGACATTATTGGGGCTAGATGATAAGCAACCATAATAATCATGGTCCTCATGTTTTAGACAGTCAAGGAAGCAATGTGCATTTTAAACAATGTCTTTTCAGCATTGTGTTTATAGTCCAACAAAAGTCCAATCATGAAAAATGTATCTTGCCATTTGAAATAGCTACATAATATGATGTTGAACAGGGCATTATTGCATTCTGCATTCATCCAATGAATGACACGGAAGGTGCAAATATGCAAATAAGGATATTAAGGAATGTACAGTGTGAAACTGTTTAATGTTTACACTATTAAAATTAAGTATGACTGGTGTGAAGTAAGAAAATGCTGAATTCTTTTTTTAAACAGGGGTTTAAAATGACCTAGGTTAGATATTTCAAGTGTGAAAAGCCAACGCTATCTCACGGCAATTTGTAATTTTTAATTAAGTGACTAATTTGTATGAATTTATACGATCTGGTTCATACAATTTTGTACGATTTGCTCATCCCCCAGTGACGGTTGGGTTTGGGTTTAAATGATACATTTAAGCCACTAAACTAACAAAATGTAAAATAGTCGCGTTTCCTTGTGACATCAGTTTGTATTTATTTACTTTTAACCATACTATTTGATAGGGAAGTTGACATAACACTACACTACTTTTTGGTGTTTCACTACACTATGGGATTCTTATCATCTGATCAGGGTCTCCCATCACCTCTAATGCTGGTGACACAAATGATCTTATTAGAAAGATGAAAGCACATTTTTCATCTCATTCTCAGTCTTTAGGAGATATTATAAAGGCGTATAGCTATTTTATAATTACCTTTTCAACTTTCATCAGAAAGCAAACCTCCATGTTCATCTCTGTGTTCTTCAGTAAATTAACCTCAGTCTTCCCCACTTTCCCCTCTGAAATGTATGTGGACTTTTTCAAAAGCACAATTTGCTTTGATTACATTAGTTACTTGTAGGTGACTGTTGTAACCTTTTCCCACAATCACAGCAGTCTTTATATCATTAGTGACACATCTGCTGCCAATCTAAACTTCTGACGGCATTTGATTTACTGCAGTGGCTTCCTTGCACATTATATAATTAATCTTCATTTTCCAGCACTGAACGTTCTTTAATTGCATTTTTTAAATGATTATATACACAGCTATTCAAAAGCTTAGGGGTTATGGGTATTTCCCAGTAATGGGTTGTGGCTGGAAGGGCATCCGCTGCGTAAAACATATGCTGGAATAGTTGGTGGCTCATTCCGCTGTGGCAACCCCTGATAAATAAGGGACTAAGCCGAAGGAAATTGAATGAATGAATGAATGTCTTTAAAAAAACAAACAAGAAATTTTTGTGACTCAAAATCTTTCATGTTGTGATTAGAAAAGTGTTAGGAAATCATTTCAAAATTAGTGGATGTGCTAAATCTGTCAGTTCAGCATTAGACTGATGGATGGCATTCAGGTGGAAAGCAGCAATGAGATTGAGTCTCAAGAAAACATTAAGGACATTTTTTTTTTTTTACAAAATCTAAAGTCTACAGGTAACAAACATAGTTCCGATACAGTTTTCAATTGAGTCATACTACATAGAAGCTAACATGGACAAGCCTAATGGGAGAGATTTATTCCATAATTTCTGCAATTGGCTCCCTCATTAAGCACCACTAGTTTACCAGTACAAATAGTTTAGTTAAATCTAAGCAATTCCAGCCACTGTTGAAAGAGCTGAAATATTAATTGTAAAATCCAAAATCAAGATAAGCAATCATATCAAAACATATAGCAAACAGAATTAAATCAAACAATTCCTGAAAATCTTGTTCTTAATTACTTTTTAAAAGAAGAACAAAACATTAGAATAATTTGAATTTCATGATTATTTGTGTCATGACTCTTTTTGCTTTAAGTTTTGAGATTTGGAAGAAAAAAAAAACCGCTATAAAAAGTAACTTAAATAAAACTAATTTTTAATGTAATAATTGCAACAATTTTCAGAACCACAGAATCAGGGATGGATCACAATATTTTCTATATACAGCATACTAAAAAACTTGACTCCAGGTATGGAACTTCCAAAAGGCTTTTCAAAACAACATGGGTCCTAATTGTAATAATTATATGGATCTCCTGGGGTGCAAACAATATATATTTTTAAGGTGTTTCTTTTACAGAATTGTCTTTCTTCTGGTAAATGTATCTGGTTGAATTACAGTTGAGAGGTTGAAGTTCCCAAGGGATTCCCAACGGCCTCATTCTGACCACTGTCTGAAAGAGTGTCTAGCCATAAGGAGGGCCTATTTATTTCGACAGCACTAGTTTTGGCACACCATTAGGAAGCCTTGGGAGCTGCGAGGATGAAGTTTTGCATGAACAAGCTCCATAGCACAGAAGAACATATAAAACATTCAATAGCACAAAAAACAAATTTCCAAACAACAAAAAGGCGAAGCTGCTAACATCTGCAACTAACAGACTTACCGTGTTGACGAGAGTTTCTTAACCTATCACAAGCTGAAACTGAACATAGCACAATCATGTAAATGAAATGTAAAAGAATCACTTTCATTTTAATAGTGCAGAAATCTGATTGCAATCCACCAATGGTCACTGAAATTGCTTAAAGTTGGCATGTCTCTATGCAATATTAGTTCCGATTTTCCATATTGGTTTTATGGTTTGCCTGGTGACTGCACAGATGCTCTTAGACACACTCAACACAACAGTAATACCTGACTTACAGTGCTGTCGCAGTGAGGTTTTGGAAGAAAAGAGGACCAGAGAGACTCAGAATTGCTATAATTGAATGCTCTCAGACACATGCAATAAAAGAGCTGTTGACTGAGGCATGTTTGTGTGCGGTGCTATTGATCGATATGTGAGGGAAAGGTTGGACCTATGTGTTTTAAAGCCCCACAGAGTACAGTCAAACCTTATTAACACACACACACAATCTCTGTTTTTTCACACATGCTCATTCTCTGCTCAAAACAAATATGACAACACAAGGGGTAAATTAAAGGCCAACCTACTGCTAATCAGAACTCTAAACGCATGCATACTGTATGTGATTTCACGTTTACATGCATGTGGAAATTTTCCCGGTTATTATTAGATGTTCGTTTGTGCATTTCTCCCTCAGGGTTTTGATCTCTGAAGGAAATCACATTTGCGTTACCAAGGAGCACAACTTTCAACATCCACTTATCTGTCACTCTATTCCCCCCCCCCCCTTTCTTAAGGCTTTTCTTTCCATTTTCCTTCCTCTACTGGCTTTTCCTTGCACTTAATTTCTTCTCGTACATCCATCTCATATTCTCCCCGGTGTCATATATTTACGATGAGCCATTTATGGGCTCAGCATCTCTGACTACTCGCGTTTACTCATGCGGCTGTAATTGTCTCATTGCCCTCTGCTATATGAAGATGAGTTACATCAACAGGCTGCCTCTCCCTGGAAACCACGAGATCTGTGCAAATGTGCATGTTTGTTTATCTAAATAGCTCACATCTGTTTTAGCAGCAGACAGGCCAACATCTGTTCCTCTCCGTAATGCATCTGCCCTGAGTCTGCGGTTCAGCATATCACTGCAGATCTCTGCTTCATTCATCTACATTAACTCCATTGTCTCTAACCTGTTGTGTTGTTGTGCTTATCATTTTTCAGTCACTAAGTAACAAGCCAGGTTTAAAATATGTCATCATAAAGGTTTACAATCTGATGGGTTAAACTATGAATTCCCACGTTGTCTTTCTCCACTGCTTCTCTCTTTACAGGTAATAATAGTTTCGGTCACTTTTTCTACATTGGTCAGACTTGACCTCATCCAGACAGATGATGAGCACGTCTCCGCACATATAGATACACACAACAGCACTCTTTCTAGTCTTACCGTGCTCTGTGGTCTCTGTCCCCGGCTCCTCCAGGGTTGTTTGAGTTATTTTGTTTTCCTTTGATTAGTTTAAGTGATACTCCAACGTTCCTCAGAGCTCTCCAGTTCAACTGTTTTTATATCTCTCTCACGGCCACTCTAGGTGTACAAGCAGCAGGCATCAGCGAGTGTATGTGCGCTGGGTCGGCGTCTCCACGAGCAGGAGGAGGACTTTGCGGGGAAATCGGCGAGTTATCAACGAGAGATCCGGCACCTGCAGAGCCAACTCAGAGACAGACAGGAGCAACTGCACGGAGCTCTGCAGCAGAAGAGGTGATCCTCTGCCTCTCACTCTCACACACACACACACACTCTCCCTTTCTCCTCTTCTCCTGCTCTGTGCAAATAGAGGGATGCAGCAGAAGAGGTGAGAGCAGTAGTGGAGCAGCTGTCACAGAGGCACAGACCAATAACAGACAGCGAAGAAAGAGAGAGGAGGGGCTCCAGACAAGCTGGCACAGCTGCAGGCTCATCTGTCTAAATGTTCCATGTGCTCGCATAATTGTGAGCTGTAATAATTACACTCGCTTTTCTTTCATTTGACACTTTCTCACTCTTACGTCTCTGTGTACACGGTTATTCTTTCAGGTTGTGTAGTTTCTAAGACAAGTATTCCATTTGGACTGACAAAAACAAATATATACATTCAGAAAACTATGGTGCTCATACTTCATACCTGAGAATTTATACATTTGAACAATATTATAAACTTTAATTAGCTCATTAAGCATCATGATCTACACTTACCGGCCACTCTGTTGGGTACATCTTGCTAGTACTCCCTTTTACAGGATGGCCTTAATACTACATGGCATTGATTAAACAAGGTGGTTTGCTGCAGATTTGGCTTCACATTCATTATCCACCATATCCCAAAGGTGCTCAATTGGATTGAGATCTGGTGACTGTGGAGGATATTTGATGCCAATTAGTGAACCCGATGTTATGTTCAGGAAACCAGATTGTGATGATTTGAGCGTTGTGAAAGTTATCCTGCTGATATCCAGATGGATACACTGTGGTTTTATAGAGATGGACAAGGTCTACAACAGTACACAACAGCAAGTAGGCAGTGGTGATTACTGTCTTGTTTCCACTGAGCAGTACAGTATAATTTGGTACAGTTCCTCCTGGTCAGGCTTGCTTTTCCACTGCCAATAGCACACTTACTTGGTAGTTTCTTGCTTGAAATAAGAAAGCTGTATTGGCTGTTTACATTTCTGCGTGCCGTTATTGAATTATTAGTAGTGTCATGTTTCGCTCCCCTAGCTTGTTGCATGTACAAGTGATGATTCTATGTTGTGCTAGGTACCCTTACGGAAGGGTCAAAAAACGTGGTATTAAGGGGCTCAAATTGTGCCAATAAAACTCCCACACCCTTACATCACCAGCAGTCTCAATCATTATAACAATACATGACTAATCTGTACTTTCATATTATTTATGCCAAATTCTTATTACAATGTTGCAGGAGAATTTGAGACTCAATGGACTGGACAATCTTTTCCTATCTTCTTTTGTAAAATTTTGATGAGCTTGTGTGAATTGTAGCCTCTGTTTGCTGACTGGAGTGGGCTCTTTTGCTGCTGTAGCTCATTTACTTCAAGGTTAGACATGTTGTGCGTTCAGGTTTTCCAGTGGTTAAGTTATTGTTGCCTTTCTATCAACCTAATCATTTTCCTTTGGCTTAAGGCATTAACAAAGCATTTTTTAATTAAATGAACTGCTGCTGATATGATACTTTTCTTTTTCTAATTTTACTCTTATTGTTTACAAGCTGTTTTATCAACGCCTTTCCATGATCAAAGCACTGATTGGGTGATTGCATGAGATATTAATTCATGTTTTTTAGTTTTAGTTTAGTATTAATTTAAATAAAAGAGTGAAAGGAAAGATATGCTGAACCTGCATATACATACAGCCATACATCCATACATACATCCATCACATCAAATAACTTTATATCAGTATTTATTGTTTGAATTTCCTGAAAGATTTACATAATCTGAAAGATTTTGTTGTTTTTAAACCAATCTGTTTCATTCAAACACCATTATTATTATCTATTTGGAAGAGTTAAGATTTTTGGTGCTTTCTAAAGAACACACAATTCCGTGTTGGTGTATATGCCACGGGCAGCCTTATAGCAGTTAAAAGAAGAGATGAGTTTAACATTTTCTTTTTTAAAAACATCCAAAACATAAATTTTTTAAAAGGATTCTACAGAGCCAACAAGAGCCAACAGATATTAAGTTGCATCTCACAGAACCGGCTTTTCAAGGTTGTTGTGGGGTTATATTGAGCCATTTGTTGTTTGGCAATTTGTTGTATGCCACACATTTTTATCAAGTTATAGTAAAAGACTCAGAACATTTTTCAAAATGTGTGTGCCAGTAAAGACTTAAATGCTATAAATGGGTTTTTATTATTCAATTATTCATATTTAATTATTCATTCATTCATTCATTCATTTTCTTTTCGGCTTAGTCCCTTTATTAATCTGGGGTCGCCACAGCGGAATGAACCGCCAACTTATCCAGCATATGTTTTACGCAGCAGATGCCCTTCCAGCTGCAACCCATCACTGGGAAACACCCATATACACTCATTTACACACACACACACACACTACGGACAATTTAGCCTACCCAATTCACCTATACCACATGTTTTTGGACTTGTGGGGGAAACCGGAGCACCCGGAGGAAACCCACGCCAACACGGGGAGAACATGCAAACTCCACACAGAAACGCCAACTGACCCAGCCGAGGCTCGAACCAGCGACCTTCTTGCTGTGAGGCGAACGTGCTACCCACTGCACCACCGTGCAGCCCCTTTGTAATTATTATAATGAATATTATTGTTGTTGTTTATTTTTAGAGGTGCAATCAAAGATTAAGGCTAATGTCCACACAGAATCTGAACATGAATCTAGAAAACACCTAGAAAAAATCTGTTTAATAGAGACATCATTAATGTATTAAAATTAATGTATAAAATATATAACAGATTTTATTGTTAGGTTTGTTGGAACAATTGATTATATAAAGTATGCCATTATTTATTTGTCACCTATCATTGTTGTGTAATAGACGGGACAGAGACAGCTAGGACAGAAACACTTTGATGGACTCAGATCTGCTCATGTGTCTGGACCACTCAATTCATCCTTACAAACTATGACACACACTATTTTTGTTCAGAATTTGAGGCATGGCCAACTCAACTCAGCTCCACAGCTCCAGTGTACTCGCTCGCCCATTAAACGCTTACAGTCACTCTCTCTCTCTCTCAACTCTACATCAAAGCTCATTTTGAAGTTAGTTTCCTTTGCCAGCCGGAGTGTAAGAGAGGTTTTTAAATGTCAGCTTTGATACGTCAGTAAAACGCTTTTGCTTCAAAAGAGTTTGTTTTCATGTGTGTGTTTTTGAGATTGTGAAAAATATGAAAAGGAAATGACAAGTCCTTTGTTGATATTCACTATTCATGGTCTTACTAGGCAGCTGTTCACCCATCTGCTTTTTCAGTTTTATGTTTTGAATGTTTTTGACATTTAATTTTGATGCCAAACTCAATGAATTGTTCTGGAAGAGGAGTTGCATTGTTTGGCTGTAAATCCCATGATGATTCACCAAATGATCTTGTCTATAGATGGCAGAGTATGGCCATCATTTCAGCTCGTGATGCTGCCATCAATCATTGCTTTCCTCTCCATCTTGTGAGTATGTGAATGTTTGTGCTGACATTCTCTGCTCTAAAGGTGTAATGAATAGTCCTTTAACGCTGTAATTATTCTCGTTTCCTGTGAAGTGGGCTTTATTTGTGATTGATTCATAAACGCTTACTCGCCATGCTCATGGTGTGTTTTTAATAGAAATACACTCAGCAAAAATATAAACGCAACACTTTTGTTTTTGCTTCCAGTTTTCATGAGATAAACACTCAAAAGGCCTATTTCTCTAGAATATTGTTCACACATTTGTCTAAATCTGAGTTAGTGAGCATTTCTTCTTTGCCGAAATAATCCATCCACCTCCATCCAGGTGTGGCATATCAAGATGCTGATTAAACAGCATGATTATTGCACAGGTGTGTCTTAGGCTGGCACAATAAAAAGCCACTCTAAGGGCCTCTTTACACCTGGTCACTTCATGCGTTTTCTCTGATAACAATCTGATTTGTGAAAACCTTTTCATTTACACTTGACCATATACAGGGCTCGAAATTAACCTTTTTGCTTGGTAACGCCGATGCTCCTAATTAGCCGCACCAGCCAAAATTTAGGCGCACCCACCAATAATTATGAGCGCCGTTACTACAAGTTTTATATTAACAGATTTATTGCATTTGAAATCAACACTAATCAGAACTTACAAGCAAAAAAAAATCTGCATGCGCCCACCGGCCCTGCATGCACTGCTTGACATGAATGAGATGAACTGAGCTAACGATAGTAACTTTGCTGTTTTCACGGGTGGTGTCTGATATTGCACAGATGATCTTGACATATAACTTATTATTTGCATACGTCATCTTAATAGCAATATAACGATCTTATCATGAGCTGCAATATTAGTTTAATCTCAGTGAATGCATGCTCTTTTGTACACTGTACACTGAAAAAAATGATTTCTGCAAAATTATTGCAAACAATTTATATTTAGGGCGACGCGGTGGCGCAGTGGGTAGCACGTTCGCCTCACAGCAAGAAGGTTGCTGGTTCGAGCCTCGGCTGGGTCAGTTGGCATTTCTGTGTGGAGTTTGCATGTTCTCCCCGTGTTCGCGTGGGTTTCCTCCGGGTGCTCCGGTTTCCCCCACAAGTCCAAAGATATGCGGTATAGGTGAATTGGGTAAGCTAAAAATTGTCTGTAGTGTATGAGTGTGTATGAATGTTTCCCAGTGATGGGTTGCAGCTGGAAGGGCATCCGCTGCGTAAAACATATGCTGGATAAGTTGGCGGTTCATCCCGCTGTGGCGACCCCAGATTAATAAAGGGACTAAGCCGAAAAGAAAATGAATGAATGAATGAATGAATTTATATTTACAACCACTTTACTTTCAGTATAGCTTGAGCCTATACTGAAAGAGCCATATATATATGGCTAAGGGTTGCAAGTGTGTTGCTAGGCAGTTGCTAGAGTTTTCTTGTTGGTTGCAATGGTGTTGCTAAGGTGTTGCTATGCAGTTGCTAAGGTAATCTGAGTGGTTGCTAAGGTGTAGCTATGCAGTTGCTTGGATAATCGGGCTGGATGGACATCATTCTCTTTAAGCAAGCTAATAGTAAAAGAGGTATGGTTAAGAATATTGTGGCTGAGTCAACTGAAAAGGACCGCCACTTAGTGTTCACTTTAAGACTAACAATGTGCTCTAGCAAAATAAACATTTGTAAATTTTACATTTGAAAAAATGGATATCAGTACATTGTTTTTTCAGGCCAACATAATTTAAGATATATGCCACATTTGTGAGCTTCCTCAGTGGCTATTAAAATAAAATAAAATAATAACTTTTTACACTGCAGTTAAGCCCATCATTCTAAACACAATGAGTAAATGAATGTTTCACACTTAAATGTTTCTCTTCAGTGGTGTTAAACACACATTGTGGTGCCAGACAGTGTGAATGAAAAGATATGGTGTTAGAATGTTAGCAATGTTCTTAGCAACTAATAATTAATTACATGCCTCATATTCAAATGCTGCATACTTCATTCAGACCTTTATGGTTAAAAACATTCATGATTGATATCAGTCAGCAATATGCCATGTGAGCAATGCAACAAAAAAGAGTTTTATGCAAATAAGTTCTTGCAAACCTGTATTCTGTGAATCTGAATGAATGATTATTGAATACTGTTAAAATCTTTGGAGTCTGAAGTTAACATATTTTTTAAAAGCTTTTGGAAAGTTTTTGTATTCTTATGTTTATTTTATTTAAACAAAAGTACAATAAACATTTTGTGAAAGATACTGTTTAAAACTGTTTTGAAAATACATTTGAAAGGGAAAAATATTAGCATTCCTGTGAAATTTAAGTTCTTTTTCAAATATTTCCCAAGTGCTGTATAAGAGGCCGTTCACATATCACGTCTAAAACCGCATGCGAAACGTGAGGTGTGTCACTTCCTTTACTAGTTTCACCATGCTTATGGACTTGTGCTTCCATAGTGTCTATCATTGCTAAGCAACCATCAGCCAAACTCTCAGAGAAACCACCACTGACAAGCTCTTGCTGTAGCTCTTATACAAGTTTTATTTATGAAGGTAATAAATAGCACCACAGTGTTTGGGTATTCTGCTTTTGTCTGAGGTAATTAATCTACTGTTATTACTGAAATGTGTATATTCCATACAAAGTGTGAAGCTGATTGGTTAGTTTTTGTCAAGTGACTTGCGGTGGGACAACGACTTGCTCCCGGCATGCCTAAAGCTCAGCGAAAACATCTCAACTTTTCAGAATTCCACAAACTTACAGAAAATCACATAGCAAGAACCATGTGAGTGTCACTTTCTATTTGTGCGCGCAAGCCTCCAGTGAAAATCTTCTCTCCTTAAAACAACGCTTGGCAAATATTTAAAAAATAAATAATATTTCAATGGGAGGGCTAATAATTTTGTCTTCAACTGTATATTAAATATGTAATTTATTCCTGTGTTGGTGATTTGTTGCTCAAGATTAGAACTGTTGTGAATTTACTTAACATTTACATAACATTTAATTTGCAGAACATGAAAAACATTTTGGAGAACATTCATAACTAAATTGTTCCAGAATAGTACCAAGTTGAAGTTATAGTCTTTCTAAAAATATCTAAAATAAATACTGTTATTAATTACATAAAAATTTTCCTGTTTGGTGCTGTGAGTGAGTGAGTGAGTGAGTGAGTGAGTGAGTGAGTGAGTGAGTG
>CAIGQV010000818.1:9307699-9390582 GCA_903798115.1 Danio jaintianensis | reverse complement strand
GCTGAGACTGCACAATATGTGATGAATAGAGAGGAGGAAGGAGAAAGGAAAAGGGCACCTGCAAGGAGAAATAAAAGAGTCTCGATGTGAAATTCTCATTAGGCATTCATAAACTAGATGAAAAATACACATAGCCATATTTACCTGACTCTCTGTCAGGATGGGAAAAGTGCAGCCTCAGGCTCAATATGACAACACTTCAGCGACAAAATTATGGATAATATTTAGTATTAGGACACATCTGCTGTCTCAAACAGTAGCAATATGGAAGCCTGAAGCCAGCTATTAAAATCATACAGTTTTGGGTTTGATTCAAAACATTTTTTTTTTTTTTTTGGGCTGGGCATTGTATGTTCAGTACTAATCAAAGGATTGGGATCTGTGAGATTTTTTTCTGTTTTTGAATGAAATATCTTATACTTAACAAGGCTGCATTTATTTAATCAACATTTTATTTAAATTTTTTTAATTTAATTTGATGAATTGGTGCATTTCTTTTTATCCATGTTTTAAAAAAATTGTTGTCCTGCTTTCAATTTTGGTGGAAGATATAGGCCATTTAAAAAAAAAACAGCATTTATCTGAAATAGAAATATTGTGTTGTCTTTACTGTCACCTTTGACCACATTTATAAATGTATGAATTTCAGAATAATTATACAAAATGAGACAAAGAAATGGAAGGAAAGATAAACACACACAAAGATGCCAAAAAAATAATTAATATGCCCAGTGTGCCTGACAAAACCAGTTTACATGAGTAAATGCTGAGAATCAGTCTAAAGCCTGGTTTATACAGTCGTGGCCAAAAGTTTTGAGAATTACATAAATATTGGAAATTTTTTATAATAGCAATTTGCATATACTCCAGAATGTTATGAAGAGTGATCAGATGAATTGCATAGTCCTTCTTTGCCATGAAAATTAACTTAATCCTGAAAAAAACTTTCCACTGCATTTCATTGCTGTCATTAAAGGACCTGCTGAGATCATTTCAGTAATCATTTTGTTAACTCAGGTTAGAATGTTGACGAGCACAAGGCTAGAGATCATTATGTCAGGCTGATTGAGTTAGAATGGCAGACTTGACATGTTAAAAGGAGGGTGATGCTTGAAATCATTGTTCTTCCATTGTTAACCATGGTGACCTGCAAAGAAACGCGTGCAGCCATCATTGAGTTGCATAAAAGTGGCTTCACAGGCAAGGATATTGTTAACTATCAAGTTAAATGTTAAATATCAAGAACTTCAAGGAAAGAGGTTCAATTCTTGTTAAGAAGGCTTCAGGGCGTCCAAGAAAGTCCAGCAAGCGCCAGGATCACCTCCTAAAGAGGATTCAGCTGCGGGATCGGAGTGCCACCAGTGCAGAGCTTGCTCAGGAATGGCAGCAGGCAGGTGTGAGCGTATCTGCACGCACAGTGAGGCGAAGACTTTTGGAAGATGGCCTGGTGTCAAGAAGGGCAGCAAAGAAGCCACTTCTCTCCAAAAAAACATCAGGGACAGATTGATCTTCTGCAAAAAGTATGGCGGATGGACTGCTGAGGACTGGGGCAAAGTCTTATTCTCAGATGAAGCCTCTTTCCGATTGTTTGGGGCATCTGAAAAAGGCTTGTCCGGAGAAGAAAAGGTGAGCGCTACCATCAGTCCTGTGTCATGCCAACAGTAAAGCATCCTGAGACCATTCATGTGTGGGGTTCTTCTCATCCAAGGGAGTGGGCTCACTCAAAAATTTGCCCAAAAACACAGCCATGAATAAAGAATGGTACCAAAACACCCTCCAACAGCAACTTCTTCCAACAATCCAACAACAGTTTGGTAAAGAACAATGCATTTTCCAGCACGATGGAGCACCGTGCCATAAGGCAAAAGTGATATCTAAGTGGCTCGGGGACCAAAACGTTGAAATTTTTGGTCTATGGTCTGGAAACTCCCCAGATCTTAATGCCATTGAGAACTTGTGGTCAATCCTCAAGAGGCGGGTGGACAAACAAAAACCCACTAATTCTGACAAACTCCAAGAAGTGATTATGAAAGAATGGGTTTCTATCAGTCAGGATTTGTCCCAGAAGTTGATTGAGAGCATGCCCAGTCGAATTGCAGAGGTCCTGAAAAAGAAGGGCCAACACTGCAAATACTGACTCTTTGCATAAATGTCATGTAATTGTCGATAAAAGCCTTTGAAACGTATGAAGTGCTTGTGATTATATTTCAGTACATCACAGAAACAACTGAAACAAAGATCTAAAAGCAGTTTAGCAGCAAAATTTGTAAAAACTAATATTTGTGTCATTCTCAAAACTTTTGGCCACGACTGTACTTCTCCGTCGAGTGATCGGCGTGACCCACGGCGCATGCAATGCACGTAGCCGTGCATTTATACTTTTGCTTTGTGTTTCTCTGCAATAACACTTCCGAAACGCTAGCTGGCAGCAGGTGTTTATGGTCCTCTGTGTTTTTTTTTCTGAATGCTACTTAGTGTACAAGTGGCTCAAACTCGCTCATTTTGAGGCGGGAACCGGCGGACGTGCAACAACTTTAAAGAGCCCCTATTTTGCACTATTAATGGTCATATTTTGGTTTTGGGGGTCTCCAACAACAGGCTGATATGCATGCAAGGTCAAAAAACACTTTCATTGTCTTATAATATGCATTTATTTTTACCTAATTATCCCAATGACTCCCATATGATTCGTTCAGTGATTCATTTGTTCCCAAACCCCTCCTTAGCGCTAAGCTAATCTGCGCTGATTGGTCCGATGACCCAGTCTGTTGTGATTGGTCGACTGGGTTCAGCGCAAGAGAGAAATACCCACCACAGCTATAAGGTAGCAGCCAGAGAGTATGTGAGAGCCCAATGCAGGAATGCAATAAAGCTATGCAGATAAACACCAGCATATTACTCTTCTCTTAACACTAACCCCAAGTAATAACAATGACACACATACAGTATTAATTCACACAGTGGCTAAAGTTGAACTATTTTGAAAACTGACCGCGCCGCGCGTGTGAGGAACAGCTGATGGTGGCTATAGCAACGACAAACAGCAGAGGATCAGGAGCACAAAACACATTTAAAGGAAGAAGCATGCGGCGCGTTTTCAACGTGGTTTTGGACACAATATGTGAATAGCTTTAACTTATAGTGAATAGATTTAACCTGAGAGATACAGTACAAGCACTGATCTATAATAGATAAGTGATTAAAAGCCACTCGGGGCGATTACAACTTATAACAGACAATTAAACAACACATGTTTTGCAAACTACACAAAACGAGGCAACAATTTTAATCACACTTACATGTTATGATCCAGAGGAAGAAGAAACTGGTCCATATGAACTGCAACAGTTACTGAAAAAGTCCCTGTCAAAGTCCCATACATAATAGTCTCTGCTGCTCCTTCCTTTAATAGCAAACAGCCGACAACTCGATTCGTTTATTCGACTCTGAGTCAACTATTTTGGTTAAAGAATCAATAGTTTTAAACACTGTGCACTTTCAGATTTAAACCTCAGCTGGATGTTTTCATTCACTTATAGTTGTGCTACACACTACATGGAAGCTCATTTTCAAAAACCCATAATAGGGGCTCTTTAATCATGAGGTAAACACAAAACAACAGTTTCCATCTGGATCTCCTTCACGGGACTCCACACTTGTAAACACTCGCTCCATCCGGCTCGCGTGGCTCTCACCTCCGCCCACACTCGACAGCGCTACCAAGCCGACCAATCACAAAGCTTGCGCTATGCGCTGTTGCGACGAGTAGTTACATTTTTTGAGAGGTGCGCGTCAGCGTCGCCGACGGCCACGGCGAGGGCTATGCGACCACGCGTAGGCTGCGCCGGAGCATACGCGTGTGTTTGACGCAGAAGTATAAATCAGCCTTAAGGCTACATTAACATGGCAGTGCTTAGTTCTCCAATCAGATTTTTTCCAAGATCTAATGTTTTGTATAACTCTTCACAGTTTTGTTTTAAATGTAGCCAATATCAGATTTCCAGTGTGAAATGATCATGTCCGAAAATGACCCACATGATCAAAAGAACAACGACACATAAACACAAATACAACATAAACTTTCTAATTATGTACTCAATGTGCATACTGTATGATGTGAATAATGCTCGTCATTAGGTTATATTTATTAATATGATTGTTATTGCTGTTTTCGCAGACAACAGCAGGTATTTTACAAACTATGAATGGTTGTTTTGATAGTTCTAATGTAATGCCATCACAGGAGAGCAGATGTGAATTAAGCATCTGATGACTACTTTCTAATCACAGCAGTGTGATTGTTCGCTCTAGAGACCAACCTAGATTAATCACACTGGTCACTGGTGTTAAAATACTCATCAAAGTGTTAATGAGCAGCCGTTGAGAAGAAAGAGGATATTTGTAGTACACAACAGTGCAAAAATTATGTAAATGTTGCATGAAATCTGACATAACCGTTTAAATTGCAGTCACATTACAAAACTTCTAACCTATATCGGTTTTAAAGTCCCCAACAAATCAAAACTAATCATATGATTTTGTTAGCTCACATTGCCAGTTTTGTGGTGAATAATTCATCTGTGCATGTCATTAAGAAAAAAAAATTGTTTGCCCTTCTAATCTTTAATTGAAATCTAAAAAAAATGCACCTGTTTGTTTTCAGTTAATTTATCAGATGATGTGATTTTGAGGTAATGGGCATGCCTAACGCTGCTCCATCTGTCAGTTTTGACAACAAACAGAAATGGTGAGCACGAGGTGTCTGTTAGGTTGTAAGAACTCTTCTAAAACCCCTTTCCCGATCTTTCTGAATGAAATGCCTACTTTACTACGTCCATTCAGCCCGCGGTAGAAAAAACAAGCCACGCCCACTGTTTGCTCGTTTAAAATTCCGTTTCTCTAGGAACTGTGTCATTTTACGAAAAGAATAACGATCGCAGCTTCCGGTTCATGGGGACTTTAATACCACATAAGAAAGTGGCACAAATTGAAACTGAAAAGATCAGATTCTATGCTGTTCACACTGTCATGACAAAAACAGTCACATGTGGGCCAAAAAAGAGTCACTTAGAGAATATTGAATATCCACTTTTAAACTAAAACAAGAAGAAATTCTTGAAACACCTTTCACTTCAACCTGTTTTGCTATAAGAGCATAACAAAAGCTATGCACACACATTGTACTTTTGTGGAACTATATGATTTAGGAGTAATTACAAAATTGACTTTTGTGAGAAGGGGAAATCAATCTGCCTAAGAAATTAGAAATTAAATGGTCTCAAAATGGTCCCCTAAAACTCCTAAGCTTTATACAGAGCCAAAACATGAGTCTAATAATGATCTTTTTAATACTTTTGTGCTATATAACGCCTAGTGAAGTTTCAGACATCAACAGAAACACCATAGACTACAGGATCAGTCTGGGGATTTAAAAAAATTTAAATATATATAACAAGACATTTCAGAATAGCTTTTGCAAATGCAGTGGTGAAAACAACATTGTGTTTGTTCTGTGTATACTGAACTGATCTTTTTGCAAATCATTTTTTGCAATTTCAGAACATGTATTTGGTGGGTCTCAGATGAAATATACTTGAATAAGTATCATGTTTCATTCTGTTTCTGAGGTACGTGCCATGTGTAAATGCAGTGTAAATGGGGATGAGCTTGATACTAGCATAAAAGAAGATTTCAGCTTAAAAACACATCTTATTAACACACCAGAGTGCCGCAAAGTAGCTTACAGAGATGACTCGCCACTTTCTACACAATGGGAGACAAAGAGACACCGAAAGCTTGTCATAAACCTTGTGTGTGTGTGCATGGATGTGCGAGGATGTGCGTCAACAGATGGTCTGGCTAATTGATCTATCATTATGACAGCTTACACCCCTCTGCAACTTGGTCATCTCCATCGTTCTCTCTCCCTCTGTACATGTTTGTGCCTCAGCGCATTTCCACTTAATACCTGTTATTATTGCACAGCTGAGCCCTCAAAAGCCCAGTGTGCAAATCAACCGCAATTGACTGGAGGGTACAAAATGACTAAAAGTTCTCAGAGATTTATGTGTGTTTGTGTGTATTTTGAATGCCAGTGTGTTTTTGATTGTGTGTTAAAGGTGCCATAGAATGCAGAACTGAATATATATTGGTATAGTTGAATAATGTGAGTTCTGCAGATGACAATTACACACCGCGAGTCTCAAAAATCATTGTTTCATCCTTCTCATTTAAATCTCGCAAAAAAAAAACACTGCAAAACAGGCGAATCAGAACACACCACTGACTTTGACGTTAGAGTCAGGATCCGTAACATGAAGTCTGTGCCAAAATGCCATTAAAGGTATTGTAAGGTCTACTGATTCTGTAGAAGAGAACAAGCTGACACTACTTCTTAATTTGTTAAAGCATTTCTGTTTAAATTTTTGTTGTAACCACATTAACAGTAATTTACACTGTGTTGTTGAGATTGAACGCAAGATTAATCTACATTCATTCATTCATTTTCTTTTCGGCTTAGTCCCTTTATTAATCTGGGGTTGCCACAGCGGAATGGACCGCCAACTTATCCAGCATATGTTTTACGCAGCGGATGCCCTTCCAGCCACAACCCATCACTGGGAAAAGATTTATCTACAGTAATATTAAATTTGGCTAACTAGCAAACTCCAAGTATCTAGCATAGATAGCTATATATGATGACCGATTAATATTCATTTCTGTCTTTGTTGTCATATGGATCAAGTCGAGATCAAGTGCCTTGGTAATGCAAATATAATGTAAATGATATGAACGATGATCAGATATTTCTGTTTTTGGAACAAATTTTTATCTGATATTTAATTTGTTAAATAACAACAACAACCAAAAAGGAAAATTACATGCTTTTGCTTAGCTAAATGTAGCTATGGAGAAACTGATAACCAGACAAGCACGTCATGCAAATACACTCTACAAGCATGGTTGTCTAACTGTGCCACGCCTTACGAAGCTCACATGGAAATACTACTGATACTGCCAGTTAAGTTGATGATTAAATGACTAAATGATTGTCATTTACTTTTTTTTATTTTATTTTGTAGACCCCCTGTATTCTGTGTAAGCTGCTATGAAACTGACAGACAGAGCAGAGCTCATCGTTAATATTCATGACCAAATAAGGAACAAATAAATAAAACATATATCAGAGAACAATTGAAAATGCCCCTATCATGGATTATAAAAGGTCATAATTTGTTTTTTGGGGTTCCTAACAACAGGCTGATAGGCATGCAAGGTCAAAAAATACTTGTAATGTCTTATTATGTGAATTAGTTTTTACCTAATTATCCCAACCACTCCCATATGATTTGTTTAGCGATTCATTTTTCCAAACCCCTCCTTTGTGTAATGCTAATCTGTGGCGATTGGTCTGATGACCCAGTCTGTTGTGAATGGTCATTTGCATGCAGCGCAAGTCAGAAACGAAACGCCCATCAAAGCTTAGTCAGTGGAGTTTAAACCATTGCAAATTACAGCAAAAGTGAATTTGTTCATGTGTTTTCCATGTCCAGTATTAAAGCACAGCTGAAGATTGACTTCCATAGACAGACGCCATGGCATCATGTTTTCCATGTGGTTTTAGACACGACATGTGAATAGCCTCGTAACCATTTAACCAGAGAGCTATAGTACAAGTTGCATGGAGTGAAAAAAACATGCAACTAAATATATATTTCTCAACCTATCTTGAAAAGGGAGGCACCCATTTTACGTACAGGTTTTGATTCAGAGGAAGAAGAAGCTGGTCCAAATAAATTGTGTACTGACATTGTCCCAGGTACATCAACAGTCTTTGGTAAAGGTCTTTCCTTTATAAACAAATGACCAGCGAATCCCACATATTTAGGGCAGGTTACTGTAGCAATCATCAGTAAAATGACAGCAACACAGCACAAGATTGGCTATAATGTGGTATTGTTGTGAAAATTAACTTTAACCATTTATTCCTCACAGCCTTATCTCTAGGCATCTCACAGTGATCAGTGATAACTCATCTTCAATACATAATGCAATCCCATCCCCCACAGTCAGCTAAAGTGGGTTAGGTGGGGATCAAGTTGTCCCAGGTCTGTATGTGCAACAAGTGGGTGTGCCAATGTTTTGTTCAGAAGTGACGATCCAAATGCATGGCAAATCCTTCAAACAACTAAGTAGACTTTTTTTGAGAGACAATAGTTTTATACAAGGTTCACTTCCAGATTTAAGCCTCAGCTGAAAGTTTTCATTTACTTAGAGCCATTGATGGTACTAGAGAGCTTGTATTTGAATCAGGAAAGCGTATGCACTGCACTATGCACTGCTATGCACTGCACTGCACTGCACTGAAACTGCACCTCTCTCAGTCGTGGCCTGGTGGTTAGAGTGTTGGACTCGTGATCCGAAGGTTGCTGGTTCGATACTCGGTACCAGCGGGAATTGGGGGTGGGGGGAGTGAATGACCAGCACTCTCCACCACCCTCAATACCACGACTGAGGTGAGTCCCTTGAGCAAGGCACCGTTCCCCCCAACTGCTCCCCAGGCGCCGCAGCATGGCTGCCCACTGCTCCGGGTGTGTGTTCACGGTATGTGTGTGTTCACTAACTGTGTGTGTGCACTTGGATGGGTTAAATGCAGAGCACAAATTCCAAGTATGGGACACCATACTTGGCCACACTACACTTCACTTCACTTCACTTCACTTCACTTCACTCTCTCTTTGTGTTTTTGAGGGAGGTGGAAGGTGAGTTGGAGGTGGTTTGGGAAGCAGCCACCAGAGAGAGTCAGCGCTTGAGAGAGGTGGTGTTGAGGAGCAGTTCGCTGAGTCCAGTCACTGTGGCTCCAGCCCAGCACAGCACTTCCGGCCAGACTCCTGCCAGGATCCCCCATCCAGAGGATCATTTGTCCTGCTCGCTGCCCTCTCCCTTCATCAGCAGACAGTCTCGTCTACCACATCCTTCACAGTGCAGCCCCATGTTTGACTCTGACTCTGACCAGCATCAGAATCCATCATCTGATGAGAGTGACAAGAGCGGACGAGACTCCTGATATTTCCATATTCTCCTTAATTAGCACTTTGGATTCATGCATTCATTTTCTGAATTTACCTGAATGCTTAATTTGTTTTCATGTAAAATACATGAGGCCATTAAATACTCAGCCATATTTTTTCTGTTAAATGTTTAATTTACAGCGAAATTAAAATTCTGTCATTTTTACTTGCCTTATATCATTCCAAATCAATAAGACATATGGTCATCTTCAGATCATAAAACGTTAATATATTTTACATTTCAGATCTTTGTTCCTCCACTGAAAGTCTACTCACTCAAAATGTTCATAAAGAGATTTTAAAAATCCATATGAACTATGCAGTTTAATCCAAGAAAAAAGACATGATTGTTTCTAAGAAGAACAGGTTTTACTGTGCCTTTTATTCACATACAAATATTGTTCAGTAAACATAAACAAAAGCTCAAACTAAACACAAGAACAAACCTCATTGGTTCTTGCAGAAGCTCAATCCTTCTGCATGACATGCAAGGATGAATCTCGTTGATTCTTGCGCATCAAGAAAGCATTATTGAGCTTTCATAACCAAATCTGAATGCTGTAAACATTGTTTGCTGGTCAGTGTTCATATGAGAATACAAGCCTAAGTTATAAAGAGATTATGTCTCTTCGGAACACTTCGATTAAACTGCTCCGTTCATATGGATTTCTTTTTTAATCTCTTTAGAAAGTTTTTGAGTGAATAGATTTTAAACACAGTGTCAGAAATTCACTGATTTGATTAAAAACCTCTACATTTGGGTTCCAAAGATGAACTTATTTCTTATGTATTGGGAATGACACGAGGGTGAGTAAATGACAGAATTTTCATTTTAGGTGGAACTATTTTGATGGCTAATAATAATGAATAATCCTGTAGATAGAGAATGGTACAGTGTTTATTCAGCCTCTGAGCTCATTTATGGCAGAGCCGTTCCAGCAGTGGGTGCACAAAACAACATAGGAAATTTTGTTACAGAAGCCAGATGATGAATGATAGAGCAATAGAGCCTCATTGCCCTTCTCTTTCTTTCTCTCTCTGGGACTTGCACAAAAGTTCACACCTTTTTTTTCTTTATTTGTTAATTTGGGAATAAGTACAGTATGTGATAATATAATTAGCATTCCTGTTTGTGAATGTTTGCACAACAGCAGAATTCTAGAAATTCTGGACAGTAATCTCTTATACTTAGGATATGAGTTTTCTGTGTTACTGCTCATAGGCTGCAGCGAGCTCTCTTTGCTGTTTCCAAATGACAAAAAAATAGTATATTCATCTTGAGGGACATAGAAATTGATTTACACGTACACGGTTCCATCAGCAATGTCAAGGTTATCTACAAAATTTTTAATTGTGGAATATTACAGCTTTTATTGCTCTACATTTTTTCACTCAAGAAGCCTTTTCATTCAGTTATACATTACAAATGGGGAGAAAAGGCTATTGCATTTTTCCCTTTATACCAACTTTAATATCGAAATCTTATTCTGAATACAGAGCATTTTTACCAACAACAGGAAAGTGCATAAGGGAAAATGCACAAGGCCACTTTCTCTTTTAGAAAAGAATTCTTTTTTGTATTATTATTAGTAGTAGTAAGAGATATTTTTTTCTCTTTTTTTTCCTTTTTTGCATTTCTTAGAATAGGACAGTGTTTAGATAGGAAGTAAAGGTGGGGAGAGAGAAAGATGGGGGACATGATCTGAAATGGTCCGCAAGCCGGGACTCGGATTCAAGAGACCCGTTGCTCAATGGCACTATTTGTTGGCGCACTGCCCACAAGGCTATCAGCGCAGACTGATTTGTTGTTTTTAAGGTATTGGGACAACAAATAAATTGTTTTCTGTTCTCATGTTTCCTGGAGCTTATTTGTTTTTAAGCAACTTATTTATTAAAAAAAACTCTGATACAAGGTTCTCCACTTCTCAATCAGCTGTGGTCAGGACAAATCTAGAGACACAGCAATTAAACCAGACAGTGACGTTATTGCAATACACCTGATCGATTAAAAAAAAAGCCTGTCTGACTATTGCCACATAATTAGGACAGTCCAATAGTTCTCGCCATAATAGCGCTGCACTGATGTTTTTACTGACAGACTTTTTAATTGAAGCATGCATGTTTGTTTTAATATAAATCTCTCATAGAATGTTTATGTTAAATTCACAGATTTATTTTAAAGACAGATCTCTGTCTGATAGAGTAGCTCAGTGAACTGGAGAGTTGGAAGAAACCGGCAGTGCCTTTGCTTTGTTATAAATCAGGATAAAAATGTAGGACGACTGTCTGCGAAAAGATACAACTTATCACAGGTAAGAGGAAGAAAGCATTATGTGTGTGTAAGAGAGAGAGAGAAAGAGAGTGTTTGTATGCTTATGAGAATGGAAAGCACATCTCTGAAAGTCCAGGTCACTTGTTCTCTTTCACAGGCCCAGTGGACTGAGGTTCTGACAGCAGAGAAAAATGACAAGGACATCTTATAACGTTACTGCACCTTGAGCTCCCTCACAGCCAATGAGCAACACACGTTTATACAGCTATCTTTGGGGAACTTGTCTTTGTATTGTTTTTATTCTGGCCTAACACAATTTTTTGTTTTCTAAACCTAAAGCTACATACAAACTATGCCTTGCAGGAATATTTTGCATTTAGTGATCAAATTATGTTTTGTTTTGTTTTGTGTTTTTCATAATAATAATATTTTATTATTGGTATTACTCTGGAGGAGACATTTGATTCTGACAGAAGTTAATCGATAATACACTCATGTACATAAACACCTCTCTAGTAGTCTTATTCTCCATTCTGTTAATTAATTCATGTTACTCCATCATTTCTTAGAGCAGCATTAGTCATCAGTTTTGAAAATAGAAAGACATGTTCAGTTCTTTTCTGAAGCCTTTTTGTTTGATTTTATGGAGTTTCTTGTTTAACTGTACTCCTTTAATACAAACTGAGGCAACAAAAGTGATGCCTATTAAAAGCACAGAATTTAGCCTAGTCATTATTGATATTGGCCTGTTCAATCAGTGGAACAAACAGAAAATGTGAAAAGTAGTGCTGCCATCTGCTGGGCAATGCTATTAAGCATTGTATTATCATACCGTTTAATACATAAATGAAAAAAGACGACCAAATCAGCAAGTATAAAAGGAAATCACAGTTTGGTGAACTAAAAACTAGCATTATTAATCTGCTATGTTCTGATGAATCCCCACAAAATGAAAGTCACCGAAAGTTACATATTTATCTAAAATGTCTGTTTTAGTAATACTGTAAAAATACAAATGTGCCATTTGAAAAATTAACACCCTAGTACCTTTTTTAAAGAGTGTGACAGATTTTGTGACAGGCCATCGAAATCTCAGTATGAAGTAAAAATCACAGTGTTCGTTTAAACACTGCCGATTTACAGCTCCTACTAAACAGTTAAAGCCGATGATAGAGGAAAAGCTTGTTAAAGCTGTCCTCTGGGATGGTCTAGAGTTATAGTTTGCTCCTTATCTAGGTTAACATCAGCAGAGTCATTTTCAAGTGCTCAATCACACTATTGTTGTGCTCTTGTGATTGGAGACTACAGCCAGTGGCAGCCTTTCATTTAGCAAGTATAAGAAAACAAAAAGCAGTAGACTTATTAAGGGAAGCTAGTAGTATTATAAGTAATTAATATGTATCAGTGCAGATTCATTTTAAAACATTAGCAAATTCATGGTATTCATCCATCCATAAAAACCATAATAACCATAATAAATATAAAATACAACTATCTTTCATATAGTGCCTTTGTTTCATTTTTAATGATTGGGTTCGTTATTAAGGGAAATCTGTACATTGTCATTTGATCTGACTCGTGCATTTAATTTTCTGTTCTACTGAGCCAAAGTTTTATAGTGATTATAGTCAGATCTTACTGGCAACTTTAACTGAGTGGTTATCAAACCACATCTCAGAAACAAAATAAAACAATAAAACATGACCATGGGTCACATAAACATTTACAGAACTTTTAAAACTAAAGATTTTAATGTATAGCTCATATTGCCCAAATGAACATAAGATAACGAAATAGTTTGGAGTAATTCATTTTCAAGTGATTTTGAGCAATTCATGTTCAAGTGATTCAGACAGAGAATGTGTTACATAAGCATAAACTTCCCTCTGAGATGTGTTTGTTTTTCTGTGTTTCAGAGCTTCACGTGAAGGAGGGATGTGCACAGTTAGTCATCTGTTACGGTGTCGGGTTAATTGTTAAATGTGAGCAATCTCTGCTGTTATCACTTTGAGATTCAAATCTGAGTTGGGGATAAGAAGTATAGCCCACAGGTAAGGAATTGTCTTGATGTCTTCGTATAGTTTTCTCTCTAAGGATGCCTGTCAGTGGATTGCAAGCCTTTTAAGGTTCCTTGATGAAAAAATTGTGAAACTGAAAGAAAGTATAATGTTGACAGATCAATACTGATGTGCGTCAGCGCTGCCATGACATCCTCCTCACTTTGCTTAATATCTGCTAAGAACTGTTAGCACAGAATTATTTGAAGACTAATTCATATTTTCTCTTAAAGATTAATAAAGGAAATTAATATTTTGGTGAAAAAATATCATTGTTGAACCTCCTATTTTTCTGTTTTTGTTTCTAAAATTCACTCTTTCTGAGTCTAATGCAATCTGTTAATAATAATATAAGAAAAGTTCTCTAAGAAAATTACAACTCACTCATCTTGTCAGTGTTATTTATTATGCTGTATTGGAGTTTAAAGTTTCTATAATTTACAGGGTACAGTATGTTTAGATTAGGAGTTGTTTAAACATGCATATATGAGGCAATAGCTGTCATTAACTAACAATTCTTATTTATTTATCTACATTATTGTTGATTTCTACATATTTTAACACATTTGTTTAATAAATTGCGATGAATGTATTATGAACAGTACACTTTTAAAAAAGAGTTGCTGCCTTAAATTTTTTAAGTTGATTAATTCAAATGAAATCATAACCCAACAAATTTGTTTAATTTGCATTACATTAAATTTACTTAAAGCTTCAAATCATTTATACCTCTAAACTCACATATAATGTAAAAAACAATAAAAATTTAAACATGTCTACCTTATTTTATTACAATAAATCACATTAAACACAAATGATTTATCGATAAAACTATTTGTATAGAGTGAACATTTATAAACTAACACTAAACTAGATTTATAAATGTTTTGATTATGTTATTTTGTAAACTGGAAGAAAATGTAAGATGAGAAAGTAATTTTAGGTGGTGCAAGGAGTTGCTCTGTTATTTTTATCTTCAATTCTTAACATACACATAAAGTCTTTTATGTATTAGAGTTATATTATACAGCATTATAGTTAATGCATGATTCAGTACATTGTTCAGAGAAATTTGTGACTGTATAAAGGACAGCATATGGCATTATCCTGGACATCCTGGAGTTGCACTGCTCCACAGGCCAGTGTGTCTTTGATCAGTGGCTTGTACTGGGGAAGTGCTTTTGATCTGAGATGCTTCTGTGTTTCTGGTCAATCCTTGGCTTCTCTCTGTCACCCCCCAGACCATATCAAGTGTCTCTTTGAAAGGAGTATTGTGTTGGTCAGAGCCTGCTCACCTCCAGCCAATCCTGCTGCCTCTCCTCCTCCGTGTCACATGTTTTCTTCAATCACGCTCAGTCCTGAGAATGACTGAACTTAGAAGGTCCCGCCCACACTTGTTGGTTTATTAAACACATGAATTTTGGAAATGGATCAAAACGTGTCTGCTGGTAAAGCTGATTGCACTGCAGGTTTGTCTTTCGCCTCGAGTTAAACATGATTCTCCTGTGACGGTGGAATTGGTGGCACTGAAAGTAAGCTTATGTTAACCTGCAGTATGTCTTTGCTAAAATTGCTCTGAGAAAGAAAAAAAATGTTAGTTGATCGTGTGATATTAATTGTGTGCAGTGACCTTATTTTCTGTGAGTATGATCAATATTTGGAAACAATCAGCATATGTATTGTATGTGTGTTTGTTTATAAAGTTAATCTTTGTGTTAAGTGAGAGCATTTATAGGGCTACATAGTAGACTATTCAGATAATGGCAGCACAAACGTATCTGCATCTAAATCAATATACAAATCCCATTTAATTAACTGATGCTATTTATTTTCAGTAGCTGCTTGTGGACATCAGCCTTAGTCTTTAAACTGTAAGGGAGATGCAATAATTTCTTACCTGTGTAGAAAAAACCCAAATTTTTTTACAAACACTTCAAGATTGTAAAAGTCTTAAGATGAATTTATTAGCACAAAACATATTTTTAAAAGAAATACTGAAAACACATCCGAATTTTAATATTATTTATGTTATATTTTGAGTTTTACTTGCTTGCCTTCAGATTTTTCTAGTCAGCACATCTTGATAATGGTATAAACGGAACCTTTGATTATTGCACTGTTGTTGCTAGGAGACTAATTAATCTGAATTGAAGTGCATGTGGAGCAGATGTTATTTTGTATGAATAAACAGATTTGTCAGAGAGTCCATAACATCTTAGGTTAGCAACACTTAATGCAATATAATGTCTTTAACCTTTAACCTTTGGCCTTTATGCTGCTTGAAGTAACCTGACGTGATGAACTACACGATGGATGCTAAGAATTTTTATATTCCTAACCTTCGACTCAGGCTTACTGTGTTTTTTTATTTATTGATTAATTTATACTCAGGTCTTATCTGTATTAATTCAGGCCGACAGCTCAAAATTAAAACTGGGCTGTTGATCTTGAGAACAATGGAGGAGGATCTGAAAAAGACAGAAACGTACAATGGGAGCATCTCGGGGGCCGTGGAGGCCAAAAAGCCAGATCAGCCAAAAGCAGCAGTTCTGCACCAGGATGTGAGTATATGAGGGAAAGAGAATCTCGCTCATTACACATCACAAGAATGTAAAGAATGTTTCACGATCAATGATTTCCACCGATGTGAATAAGTGTTTGAAGGGTTTAACTGTGGGTCAACCTGGCAGTGCCTGTCGCCATCACTGCATGTAATCCCTTCCCTTCCTGACACTTTTGTGACTCGCATTAGACAAGTTTAATTATTATATGGACATGTGCATTCAGAAGGACATGGAACGCCACATTTTAAAGGATTAGTCCATTCAAAATGAAAATTTTATGATAATTCACTCTCCCCCTTGTCATCCATTTCTTTCTGTCTTCTGTCAAAAAGATTTATTTTCTCCATACAGTGGACTTCTTCTGCTTTTAAGTTTATTTTTTATTTTTATTTCTATTCAAGGGGGAAGGAGGAAGTGGAATAATCCCTTAATATATGTGAATTTAGGGATGCACATATATTACATTTTTGATTGGTTGAATTATGGCTGTTTAAATAGCAGTTCTATTAATGAAAACACTCAAATCATTTTATATGCTACAAGTAAACTTAGAAATGACAGCATTATTAATTACACTGTATAAAAAACTTTATTAATTAATACAGCATCTGTGGTTGGCAGAATGTTATCATAAAAAACGTTTTATGTATTGAAAATTAACTTTACATTACAAAATGACTTAACCTGTTACAAAATGTAACATTACACTTAATGTACATAACTGATAAAGGAATAAAAATAAGAAACAATTATTCATTCATTCATTTTCCTTCAGCTTAGTCCCTTTATTCATCAGGGGTCGCCACAGCAGAATGAACCGCCAATTTATCCAGCATATGCTTTACACAGCGGATGCCCTTCCAGCTGCAACCCAGTACTGGGAAACACCCATACACTCTCACATTCACACACATACACTACGGCCATGCAAACTCCACACAGAAATGCCAACCGAACCAGTGGCCTTCTTGCTGTGAGGCAACAGTGCTAACCACTGAGCCACTGTGTTGCCCCATAAAAAAACAAATTTTTAAATAAAAATGTAACATCAAAGGTAGACTAAATATCAAAACAGATGAACTGAACTGAACTGACCACAAAAAATTATATTTAACAGATAGTGATAGAGTACCAAATCTGTTAAAGCAGCTGATAGCCCATGGTTTATTGATTGATCATGCTTCCCACATTTTAATATCATGCTTTCAAGTTACACAATCATGCAAGCAGTCACTGACCTTTTGACTGACTCTCTCAGGTGGGTCTGGTGAGTGGTATCTGTCTGATAGTGGGCACAATGATTGGCTCGGGCATCTTTATTTCTCCCAAAGCGGTGCTGGAGGGAACAGGAGCCGTGGGTCCATGTCTGTGTGTGTGGGCAGCTTGTGGAGTTCTGGCCACGCTAGGTCAGTATCCACCAAACACACACTTTATCTGAAAACCTTCACGGGCCTAATAAAGCCTTATAACATAACAGATAAATGCCTGAGATTAAACATAATCATGTCATATTTGCTTTGGCTGTAATAATCGCTCTGTGTGACATAATAGGATTCACTGTTTCTGAATGCTGAGGGAAAATAGGTCTGTGCTAATTCATCTTGGTCCCACTTTTTATTAGGTGTCTTTAACTACTATGTAATTACATCAAAGCTAGGCTACAGTGTGATTGTCACATCGATGTCATGTTGCAAATCGATTTTGTAGCTATTAGCTATTAGGATGGGATAGTTAAGGCTAAATTCTAGGTCTACTGACCTCGTTCATAAATGTTGTCAAATTTGTATTTTTGTATTTAAGTTTGAAAATAAAAATGTAAAAAAAAAAAAGAAAAAAGGTCATGATTGTAGCATTTGGCGTAGTTTTTTGTGGCTACCAAAGGCTGCCATTGTCTGTATTGTTTTCAGTTGTCTTTTTGCATTTATATGTATATTGCATTATTATACCAAAATTTTAGAAATTTTAGATTTTAGAAAAAACATACATACATGGTTGTAGGTGGGAAAAGACATTCAGTTCAAGCATATTCAGTCAAACAACATGTGTAAACAGGATTATTATCTCTCTTGTCTATTTTGATGTGATTTACCAAAAAGCATTACAAACTATCACGTCTGCCCATAAACTTGCATTTAGCAAAATCTTGTTTGTTTTAAAGTAACAGGAAGACATTGTGAAGATTTATCTGGCACAAACTATGAAAGAAGGCTTCATTTTTACAATAAATCAGTGACCAATTGACGTGAACTGCCTTAAACAACTTTGAGATGTGCTGGAGAAGACTTTATAAAGTGTAGTCAGATAGTGAAGGTTCTTGCATTGTAATTTGTCAATATAAGATCGTGAAGAAAAATGAATGCAGCTCTTGATGGAAATGAACTTAAAGACATTTCATACATTTCCATGATTACAAGTACACCCCATAATTAAAGCTAAAAGTGGTCCAACAAAATAGTTTTTGGACCAGGCAGTATATTTGGCTCCATCCATTGCAGCTGTTCTTTTACAGCATTAAATGTTACAAGTTTCTAAATCTTTTGGCTGAGATTATAGTTGGGCAAAGTCAAGGGGCTTAATCAGATAAATTCACTCACTCTAAAACCTCAGTCAGTCTTTTTAAGTCACATACTGTTCAGAAAAATTCCTAAGACAGAGAAATCCTCTTTATATTAATACTGACTCTGTCTGCAGAAGACCTTTTGCTAATGGACTCAGTGACCTCAACTTGAGTGCTGAGAAACTAAGAGGTTTGCATGTGTGTGTGAGAGCAGGGGCCCTCTGCTATGCTGAACTAGGCACAATGATCATCAAGTCTGGTGGAGAATATCCATATTTGATGGAGGGATTTGGGCCAGTGCTGGCATACCTGTACTCCTGGACCACCATCATCGTATTAAAGCCTTCATCCTTTGCCATCATTGCCTTGAGCTGTGCCGAATATGCCTCCACCCCATTTTACCCAGGATGCACACCTCCTCAAGTGGTCACCAAGTGCCTGGCTGCAGCTTGCATCTGTAAGTTTCAATTCAATTTTATAATATATATGATGTCAGAACAGTTTTACAGAAAGTGAGGATTATTCTATGTTTCAATGAAAGGATTAGTCCACACAATAATGAAAATTCTGTCAAAAATTACTCATCCCCATGTCGTTGCAATCCTGTGAGACTTTCATTCATTTTTCTAATTAAAATATTTTTGATGAAATCTGAGAGCTCTCTTATCCTCCATAGACAGCAACAGTGCCAAGTTGTTCAAAGTCCAGAAAAATAATCAAAAACAGTCCAAACAAGCCATGTGTCTTCAGTGGTTCAACTGTAATCATAAGAAGCTCCAAGAACTCTTTTGTGCACCAAAAACTGAAAAAAACATCTTACATCTTGACATACGTCAGATCAGGGTGTGTGTTTATTACATGATGCAATGCTGACTCTAATGACAATACATAATGCCTGAAGTAAACGTGCACCTTTACCTGATGTAGGAGACACAATAGGTGAATAAAGTTGTATTTACCAATCTTTTTCCCCACAAAAGTGTTCTTGGAGCTTCTTTGACAAACAAATCTCTTGGTTCCTTTTCTGGAGTTTTCTGGGACCCTGACTGTCTACGGAGGATTAGGGAACTCAGATTTCAATTAAAATATCTTAATTTGTGTTCAGAAGATAAATGAAGATGCGGGTGAGTAATTAGTAACAGAATTTAATTTTTTGGGTGAACTAATCCTCTAGTACTTTGGTTACCAGAGATTAGTATGTCAAAGTAATGTCCAAATTGCAGAAATGTTCATAATCTCTGGTTACTACAGCATGGGTATTCTGAGATAGAAAAAGAAAAATGGAGAAAAAGCAGAGTAGCTGCTGTTCATAACATTTCAAGCAAAAATAATATTAATTTGCTATAATATGTCTGTAATGGAGTCAGGAGCTTCATTAAATGAAAGCTTGACTTAAATCTAGATTTAAATTTGAAAAGTTTCCAAACAAACAAAGAAGACATTATTCTGGTGTCATATGTTGTCTCACATTCTCTCTGTTCTCTCATCAGTAATAATTACTTTTGTCAACTGTCTGAGCGTGAAGCTGGCCTACAGAGTGCAGAACTTTTTCACAGCAGCCAAACTCTTAATAATCATCATCATTGTGGTTTCAGGCATTGTTATGTTGGCTCAAGGTAATGTTTATTGTCTTATATCTTATTACTCTTTACTGAATCCAGACATGCAACTTTGAAAAGAACGGCAATGTTTTATTATTAGTCAGTCGAATGAATCGCAATCAAATGCATTGTGATAACAGATAAAACAATTATTTTTAATTACGCTGTGAGTCATTGTATGGCAAGCAATTACTGCATATGTGTGCTGAGATAAAGTGACCTTATCTGCCTTATCTGTAAATGTTCAAAGATCAATAAAACATGTCTTTTAATGGTTTTTCAGGCAATACTCAGAATCTTAGAGACCCATTTGCAGGGGCAACAACATCATTTGGAGCAATTGGCCTTGCGTTTTACAACGGTCTCTGGGCTTATGATGGATGGTAAATGATTTATGGCGTCATATAATGTTGCACATGTGGCATACGAGGCTGATGTTAGGCAGAAGTGGAGATCTTTTCTATGCATTGTAGTGTGCTCTCAGCCCTGAATCATTTTGGGGAAAAGGAACTAAATCCTTTCTGAATCTTAAAGTGCCCCTATTATGGATTATAAAAGGTCATAGTTTGGTTTTTGGGGTCCCCAACAACAGGCTGATATGCATGCAAGGTCAAAAAACAGTTTCATTGTCCTATAATATGCATTGTTATAACTGTTGTGATTGGTCTACTGGGCACAGCGCATGTTGGAAGAGAAACGCCCATCACGACTTATCAAGACAATGTTGAAGCACAATGTGTGAGCCCAATGCAGGAACACATTAATAAAGCAATGCAGTTACACCAGCATATTGATCTATTCTTAACCATAACTTCTAATAATAACAACTACATACATTCAGCATTAAATGATACAGCAGCAAAAGTAACTATTTTGAACACTGACCATGCAGCCAATAGATGTGTTCAATAGATGTGTTGACATCTATTCAAATTTTGGAAAAATACATAATAAATAATGCTGCGAGTCAATTTATCTTTTATTATTACGTTGTCATTATTAAGCTGTCGATTAGCATTGCATTGCAGTTATACATTAACCTTATGAAAATATCTGATATGGGTTGAGGTACACCAATTAATATTCATTAGAAATTCTCTTTCCTTTTTCCATAGGAATCAGCTTAACTTCATTACAGAAGAACTGAAAAATCCATACAAGTAAGAGTAAAAGGAACACATTAAATGTTTAAACAGTTGCATAATTATATATGCATGTGAATGTTTCCAACATTAAATCTAGTCTGTCATACAGTTTTCAGTGTTAGCCATGAAGGTCTTATTGAAAGTATCTCGTTTTTGACCAGAAACCTTCCCCTATCCATCATTATTGGGATTCCTCTGGTGACCGTGTGCTATATAATGGTCAACATTGCATATTTCAGTGTCATGACCTCTACTGAACTTCTACAGTCTTCAGCTGTTGCTGTGGTGAGAGTGTGTTATAAAATCTGGAAATATCAGGGAACTTTAAATCTTCAATGTATATATATATACTAAACTAAACAATTTCAAAAGACGTATTTAAAAAAGACCTTACCCTAAGCATTCACAACTGGAAAGGTCATAAATTATTCAAAAAGAATAGAGCTTTAAAAAGAAACTCATCAAGCCATCATTTATTAAAAGAAACTTCTTGAGCTGTATTTTACTAACTTTCTGGGCTTTTTCTTACAGACCTTTGGTGACAGAGTGCTGTACCCGCTATCGTGGATCGTGCCGGTGTTTGTAGTCTGCTCTACTTTTGGTGCAGCCAATGGGAGCTGTTTCACTGCCGGCAGGTCAGGAACTTCAGCTTTATGGAGCTTGCTCTATTATAGATTATATAAAAATTGTCTTCTGAGCCTTATTTTACTATCTGCTGTGTCTGTTAGGTTGACATACGTGGCGGGCCGTGAGGGTCACATGGTTAAGATCATGTCTTACATCAGTGTGAAACGTTACACACCTTCTCCAGCTCTAATGTTTAATGTAGGACTCATATCACCAATATATTTTGTCATATTAGATCAAATATGATGTTAAATGTAAACAGTTTTAAGCACTGTCAGTAACAGTTTTGTGAGGCAGTATTTGTTCTTGTGTGTGATTTTCAGGGCATCGTGTCAATCGTCTACATAATGCCAACAGACATAAACACCCTCATCAATTACTTCAGTTTTGCTACGTGGCTTTTCTACGGGCTCACATGTCTGGCACTCATCGTTATGCGATTCACTAGAAAGGACCTCAAGAGACCTGTCAAGGTTAGAGCACATTATTTGTCATCTGTGACATTCTCATTTTACAGTATTTGCAGCCCCAAACAACTTTAAATTATGACCATCAAACCTAAAATTATGACCATCAAAAGCTATTCGTAAGAAGACCCAACAATATTTCCAAAAGCTAGTGAGAAGAGAAGCTGAGAAGTGAAATGCACAAATGACTTGATTTTTTCTTACAATCAGTGCTATTTTAGTAGTACTGAGATTGTACATTTTATTAATAATTAAAATAAATTTGTGTAAATGAATTTAATTTTCAGTTTTCATTTTATTTAAAGCTTTAGTAATCTTTTGTCATTTTTATTTATTTTTTTAATTCTTTAAATCCCTATAAAGGTTATTCATTTTTTATTAATTTGTTAGATTTTTTTTAACACATCAAAGTATTGTTTTTTTCATTTCAGTTAATGTTTATTTTATTTCCTGTAACAAAAATAGTTTGTGTGTGTTTAGTTAGTTAGTTAGTTAGTTTTAGAAACCTTTAGTTCACTCAAGATGTAGGTGATTTTTCTTCAACTCCTCAACCCGTGATTGTTGGTGTTTTATAAAATGCAACTACCACTTTCCAAGTGCAAGAATACATAGTCAAAAACAAAATGAATTTCCATTATGCCCCTGATTATGTGTTTGTGCAAGAAACTGAACATTATTAAAGCTGAAGCACAAGCATCCTGTAGCATAATGACATATGCATGGCTGCAATGTATGTTTTCTTTTACTCTAAAACTGCCAGTAGATGTTGACTTGCATTTTATAAATCACCAAGGTCCACAGTTTCAGCTAAAACTCTACTTAAAGGTTATTTTTTAATTGCCCGAGGGTGGGTGAATTAACAGCAAATGTGACAAATTTAACCTTTAACCAGCCATGTTATAAATTAATTTAATACTTGCAGAAGAGTTGTGTTAAAGTGAAGGATAGTTTTTTATTGTCCACTACTTAAGTATAACAAGAACAAAGCATTCTGAATGATACATTATGTCTATATATACTATCGAAAGTGGTGGATATTTAAAATAAAATGGGAAAACAAATCTATTGTAAATCTGCCAACATGAAAATTACTGTCTTTTGCTCCTGTCAGGTGCCGATAGTCATTCCTGCTTTAGTGGTGGTTGTGTCCTGTTACCTGGTTCTTGCTCCCATCATTGACAAGCCTGAGTGGGAGTATCTGTACTGCACAATGTTCATAGTCGGTGGTCTTCTCTTATACGTACCCTTCATCTATTATAAATTCAACTGGACTCGCCGCTTCATGAGTAAGTAGCTGGACGTTACACATTAACGCATTTGGATACATTCTAGTGAGCAAAATGTATGTTTATCTTGACCCCTGATAAATATATAATAATTGCTTGTTGCTGAGTAATACGTTAGCTTTAAGGTTATATTTGGTCAGTGTTCTTTAAACATTTAGTCAAGAAATGGCTAGATAATTAAATAGCTTCTGGTAAATAGTTGATCTCTTCTGCAGGGCCGCTCACCATGCATCTTCAGCTGCTGTTGCAGGTCGTCCCACCGGAAAAGACAGAGTGACAGATGTCAAACATGAGGTCAGACACCGATGTAATAGCCAGTAATGGACAAATGTGGATAAGGGATCATTAAAGGGATAAGCATGCTGCATATGGACAGATTTTATTTTTTTGTCATTGTTATTTTGTATAACTAACACCAGACCACCTGCTGGTTTTACATATGATGTATTACAAGTTGTTCCCCGGTCACAGGGTTATCTTTTTACTATAAAGAATACCACTTAACACATTCATGAGTGTCTGTAAATTATGGCAAATTGAAGTTTATTTAACTTATAATTGTATTGTTATATGCAGGTTTGTTATAAAGTATAGCAATGATGATATTTGTGGACAGGTATGTTGAACTCATAGTAATTGTAAAGAGAAATTAACTATCTAAAATAAAACGGTTTTCTTTAAAATACTAGACAAATATTTTCAATCAGAGTGACTTAATGACAGCAGCACAGTGTTTTAAGTCACTCAGTCTCATAGAAATAAAGATTTGCAGTATAGTGGGACTTTATGTTGCTCACAATTCTTATAGGCTCTAATAGAGTGCAACCAATGGTGTTATGAAAAATTAATTACATTTCATCCCATTCAGCTTTACAGTAACTTATCAGCCTTTATTAACAGTCTGTGAACTGTGATTGTAACTGATTATATATGCTTTTATTAAAGCACTAAAAGCACATTATTTCTTATTTAAACGTATTTTGTAAATAATCTTTTTGAATCAGAGAAAAAAACCCCCACATGATTCTGCCCTAAAAGCAAGCAAATAAAATCTCTAGCCCCGCCCACTCCCATGAAGCAGCACTAATGACAAACAACAAATAATTGTATGCATATTATGCATCTTTTGTAATAAACATGAAAATACTATTTCTATAGATGGTCTATAATCACTATTTTTAACACATTTTAACCTTCTCCCGTCTGGGTTCCCAGAGTGTACCTTGTGGGTCAAAATGTCCAGATGGATAAGAGGGACTTTTATGCTTAAATTAAAATAAACATATCTGTTTACATTTGTATCAAAAACAAACAAGAAAAAAACTATTCCAGTCATTTTTTTTCTGTAAACACCCAAACTAAGTGCTGTATTTTTGTCTCTCTAATGCCCTCTTGTGGGGAAAAAAAAATCATAACATAAAACATAAAGTTGCATGTTATGGAGCATCTTGAACTCATATGACTGAGGATGATGCCAAACAGAACAAATACACTTAAATAATGAAACTCCAATTTGAAACTCGAATTAGCATTTTTGCATTCAAATATGTACCTAGACAAAAATGTATGTATGTATTTCAAGTTAAAGTGTGACAAAAGTAACAAAGTCTTGTACTACTTTGATAAAGTAGGTACTTTGGTAAAAATTACTCAGTGAGAGATTGAAAGGAAGAATCGTATTTAAACAATGTTTTAAATTCAGTGAAAATGTTAATTCACTGGTGTCATGCTTTATAGGATTGTAGTTCTTTTCCACATTAAAGCCATCATGTACACAGTCCTGTACCTTTGTCTTTGACTGATTTTCTTTTATTTGTTGCTGCAAATTAAAGTTTGTCATGATGTGATTCATCTTGTTGCTGACTGATTTGGTTCATGGTTTAAATTTTTGTATTTTATTTTTTTATCGCTTTGAAACAATGAACAGGAAATACTTTGCTGTGAAAAACTAAACAGTCACTCTTGCACTCTGTACTTAGAAATAGACCTCATACCATAGAAAACAGTGGGGAATTACTATGGGTTTATATTAGTCCGAATAATAAAATCAAACACACTTTTACCTTAATTACTATGTTCAGTCGATTTTTACGTCTAGTTTATATATTCTCCAATGCGAGAAAAAAATATGTTGGGGCAAATGTAGTAATGAAACGCAAGCATTCATCCCTTGCTGTAGATGGCGCACAATGACCAAACAATAAAAACACTACTATTTTGTCAGCGCTGTCCTTCACGGCATGTCAGGTTAGTTGTCGGACGTCGAAAGTTTCCGGATAGGTTCTCTCTCAGTGATGAACAGGTAAACAGGTGTCAGGATGAACACGGCGCTGAAACACTGGAGGGAAGCGGCGACGGTGATTCTGACGGCCGGGCTAAGGCGCGCTCCGCCTGCGGACGCTCTTAAAGCAGGGCTGGAGAAAGTCACTGATGTAGCGCACAAATCTGCCTTTGATTATGAAGTGCTCCTGCTGAAACGAAGCAGGAACAGTGGGTTCATGCCCAATGCCTATGTGTTTCCCGGCGGTCTGGTGGACGCGTCGGACTTTTCCAGCGAGTGGCAGGAGCTCTTTAAACCCTTCACCAAAGCACCCAACTACGGCGTCGGAGTGGTGAAGCAGTCGCCGGAGACCAGGCCGCGCATTTTCGCCACTGACAGAGCCCAGCTGGGCTCTCCGATCCCGGGAGATGTGGCCTTCAGGATATGTGCGGTGAGAGAGACGTTTGAGGAGTCCGGTGTGCTTCTGGCGCTCCCCAAAGACGAGGACAGCGGGACCCGAGAGCGTACCGGGGACGCGCAGCCGAGCCTGACCAGACTGAGCGGACAGTGGGACACTGACGTGCTGTCAAAGTGGAGATCTCGGGTTATTGGCGACCCGGCCAACTTCATTAAGATGTGCAGGGAGCTGCAGTGTCTGCCCAACATCTGGGCTCTGCACGAGTGGGGGAACTGGCTGACACCCATAGGCTTGTACGGCAAACAGAGGAGATACGACACGGCCTTTTACATCTGCTGTCTGCAGGAGACTCCACACACGCTTCACGACGACAAGGAGATTGTTCACTTTAAGGTGTGTGTACAAGTTACAGTGGTGAACCGTTAGATGTTTGCTTACATAATCTGGTAGATACTGCCACAGCACTGTGGAACAGTGATAGTTTATTTATCTAACGTTAGCAAAATAACTGCAAATGTTTGCTCACTGTGATGACGTGGTGCCATGGAGCACCCACCCGCGACCACGTTAATATTCATAATGACGCAAAGCGCTCATTAATTAGTTACGGTGCGTCTATTTAATGCTGTTCATCAAATGGCTAAATGTAAAGAAACCTAACTTATAACTTTTCCAGACGTTACCCCGCACCAATACCTACAATTAAATGGATATAGATCACCCATGACTATTCCGTCATCATTTACTCATCCTCCACTAGGTCCAAACCTGTTTGACTTTCTTTCTTTTGTAGGCTTTCGTAGTATTTTTTGTTTCTACTATATATGTGAATGGCTGCTTTTTCCCAGCATTCTTCAGAATATTTTGTTTTGTGTTCAACAGAAGAAAGAAATTCATAAACATTTAGATCCACGTGAGTGTGAATTGTTCATTTTTGGGTGAACTATCCTTTTAGGTTAAGACTTAGAGCCAAGATATCAGAGCACGCCAATCGTGACGCTCAACCCATTTATTTTATAGGACATAATTAACTAAAAGCAAACGTGTTGGAGAAAGAAACACCTGAACATTCATCAGTAAAAGAGCTACCTAATATATAAGTGTAATCTGCTGTTTTTAGTTTGGTTCATTATAGAGAGGGTGGGTTTATGACCTGTACTGCAACCAAGTGGTCATTGTAATGTTTGGCTTTGCTTTTCAGGAAGTGTGATCGTGTGCACTGTGGCGAGTGAACTGTGCAAATAACGCTACTGCTTTGTTCTGTCAGTGGTCAACGCCATTAGACGTGCTGCGCAGCTACAAATCGAGGGAAATCTGGGTCGCTCCCCCACAGTACTATGACATTGGTCGAATGTGCCGCTTCCCAGCTCTCAGAGATCTCCATCGCTTTGCCTGGCAGAGGTCTTCAAAGGGCTGTGAGCAGTGGCTGTCTGTTCACATGGTGACCCCTGATGGCTTTGCAAATCTTTTACCAGGTAATTATGCCAAATAGTACATAGTTGTAAACGATTGCTTAATATAATCTTTCTCAGCCCGGTTCCTGGATGCACACTAATAATACACCATGTGGATGTCTCCATCCTTACATTTCTGGACTTAAAGGCTTAGGAAGAAAATTAGTGACATGGATCAGGGTTGGGGAAAAACACCCTTCCTGGGCCCAATCTAAAATGGCACATTGCAAGTGCACTTGAGGTTTTGTGAACCTACAGAGGCTACAGGGTGTCATGTTCATTATTTTAGATTTCAGAAGGGAAGGTGCTCACAGGTACACGAGTTTTAGCTGCTATGTGCTCTCTGAGGGAAGATCTACGCAGATTTGTACACGACAATCAAACAACTGAAATAAATGGCTAAATGTAATGTAAATCAACATTAAGTCATGAAAGTGCAGAATCGATAGAAGACTGCAAGGGTTTTAGATCATTATTTTTTGATGTGACAAAAGCGTGCAATGTTTGACTGATGAATCCAGAATCTAATCGTCTCTCTCGTTTAGGGGACACTCTGTACCCAGAGAATGTGGACTCTTCTGGAAAGGGTGGGGGTGTGCTGAAAACTGAGAAAAACCTAGAAGAGCTCCAGCGGGACAGTGCAAACCTGCACCGTATTGTTGGTCATGATCCATATTCAGTATCTGTCCAAATGAACATCACATCCAAGTATAATCACCTGCGTCCTCTCAGTGGTGCAGATATTGATGACCTCTTTAAAAACAACAGTAAACTCTGACACTTACCTGTCACACAGGAGCAGGGTTGATATGATAGTTGGTCTAGATCGGGGTGTCCTAGAGGGCTGGTGTCCTACATAATTTAGCTCCAACTTCCTTCAACACACCTCCCTGGACGTTTCTAGCATACCTAGAAAGAGCTTGATTAGCTGGTTCAGGTGTGTTTAACTGGGGTTGCAACTAAAATATGCAGGACCTCCACAACCGAGTTTGGACGCCCCTGGTCTAGATGCAATTTTTTAAAAAAAAAGAAGAAAATCAGGTCATTCCTACAAGCATGACCCTAAACCTATGCAATATAGTTTGATACAGGCTATCTTTGGCTAAGAATAAATTATACTTGGTACTCGTTTTGTAGTATGAATGCAATCTAGATATGCTAAATTCACCATGTTGTCATCTTGGTGGTGCTTTTATTCGTCACACATGACCTACTCTATAGAAGGGAAGTTTGTGATTTTACTTTTGTCATGTAACAAACTGAAACATTGTGTTCCATTCAGAAGGGTTCATCCCTATGCCCTATTATCCCTTCGGACGACCTCTGAAGGGATTAGGGCATAGGGATGAGCCCTTCTGAATTTAACGCAGTGTGTGACACCAAACAACTTCCCTGCTCAAAGGATCATGGCCCGAAGTGTCCATCAGTTGTATCCTTCGAAATCATTTCATTTCAATGTGGCCAGTTTTTAGCACTTCAGTTTGGAAAGACACTTCAACATGGCCAACCATGATGGAACTTCAGAGTGAAAACTCTTTAGAGGATGATATGCCCTGTTTGACACTGAAATAACGGCTTTATTTACTCATCCTCAAATGCTTTTTTTTTCCCCCACTGCTAAACTTGAAAGATATATTCTAAAGAAAGCTGGAAACTGATAACCATTGACCTCCGTAGTAGGAAAAACATTTACTATATGATATATAGTTACCAGTTTTCAGCTTTCTTTAAAGATTTTTGTGTGCTCAACAGAAGGAAGAAAACAAACAACTCAAGTGAAGGATGAATAAACGATGACAGAATTTTCAGTATTGGATGAACTACCTCTTTAATTGGCCAAGCTCCATCTGACTGATGTTTATGGGTTTGAATATTTATGTTAATGTCCCTACAATATCACCTGTGGTCTCCTTTATAAATGTGGTTTACACACAAAACGGGAATGAAAACATTCATAGAGCACTTACCCTGCAAAGGTTGTGTATTCTATTTCATAACAATAATTAAAAAAAGGGCAACAGAAGTGTGTGCGGAGCTGTAAGTAAACTCTAAACAGATTTAACTTAAATACTGACTTAATCAAACCACCATAATTACTGGAGATAAGTTTATTCTGGTGAAATTTTACAAATCAATCAGACCCCAGTTGTGTAAAACTTTGTCTGCCGTAAACTGCATACCTTTGAAAATTCAGTGTTTAGTTGATCACAAGCACAGCTGTAAACAGTGTCTTTCTGCTGTATGATGGGGTTTGCACTGGTTCCTTTAGGACTGTTAAAGAGTGTGACACGTCTGATGGAAATCCTGTTAAATTCATCCAATCAGAAAAGTTTTTCTAGATTTGTGCAGCACATGCATTCGCTGGCATAACGTCTGAGGATAAGACCGTTCTGAGGATTGACTGATGTTCAGGTCAATTTTGAACTTGATTTTAACTATTTTAAAGTGAATTATTCTGGTACTTGACTGTCTTTAATGATGATTTACAAATTAAATTATGAGCATGTATTAAAGTGTGAAACTTTCACATTTGTTCTTCATTAGTGGAACGTTGCAGTTTACAATTAAAGTCTGAGTTTTCAGACTACAGGACTCCACAAGTAAACATTAACCCGAACAATTAGGTACAAAAATGACATTTATCTTTTTATTAGTGATAAGCATTTAACCAAGCACTTTTAATGATCATGACTGATTATTACAATTTATTAATAGGACTAGCTAGCGCTAAAACCTTACATTAAGACTTAATGAAACAATGAAAAAGGACTCAAACTTACATTAGAGAAAAAAAAAAAAAAAAAGTCATGTCATTTTAATAAGAGGCTTGATTTCTGTGATTTTAATTGAGAAAAATGAATTCAGACACAGCATGTGTGAATCTTTTCAAAGAGTTTAATCATACATAAACTAAAGATAAACTACCATATGACTGCTTCAGGGGTGCCCACTTTGCTATAGTTCTGAAAAGACAGTAGTGTGAAATCCTTAACCAACCTTATACAACACACTTGTTTTAGACATCTAATAAATTCTGCACTCTCTACACTTGCAATGAAAACCACACAACTTAAATGACAAAACAACTTAAACAAAACAAAAAAAAAACTAATTCCGTTAAAGGCTGTTTTTGTGGAGATTTTTTTTTTTTCCTTTGTCTTTTTAGTTGTTTTGTACAGGTTGATGTTTGGTCATGGCGTTACGGTCTACATGCTTCTACTTAATGGGATTTACATTGTGAAACAACTTATGCAGTAGAAAAGGCAAACTCTGTACAAATCTTAAATGTTAAATACAATCACTCTGTACCAGTAATGACAAACATCCCACAGGATTTTTTTTTTTTTTCTCAAAGTACATTTAAACTCACAAAACAGCCACTTAAAATCTAAATAAAAAACAACCACCTCAACCCCCGATTGAATTAGTCTGTCAGAATACATCTTTTAAAAACAAGAAAACTCCCAAATGTTGGACATTAGAGGGTTGCCCCTCAAATTAAAGGTTAAGGTGAGCTCTATCATTCAGTCCAGAACTTCACAACTTGTACAGAGAAAAAGAAAAGGGGGGGGGGGGGGGACAAAAACTTGCAAGCCGAGTGTAAAACAGACCAACTGTGTGGTTGGTAAAGCATCATTAACTGAACAACATCTTAAGAAAAGCATATGTTTTTTGCTGTTGTAGGCACAATTTATATCTAAGAATACATAGTTAAAACTCATAGCCTAAACACATTGTAATGTTTTTATCCATCGAAATGAGACCATTATAGCAGAAGCCGTGAAACGTATTGCAAATGTAACCAACAGCAACATGCAAAACTTTTGGCACCACTTTATTCATCTTGACTTTTTGAAACAGAACTAAATCACATTTTGCTGAGGATTTCAGTGCACTTACAAAAACAAAAAGAACATGCATGCTTAATATTTACCTGTGACAAGAAATTCAACTCTGCTCATTCTATGCATTATTTCAGACTAATCCTGATTTTCACACAATAAGGAAATGAAAAACATGTGCCCGTGTTGGCTCGACACAAAGAAAAAAAGGCAATTCAAGTGTCTATTGTAATGTCACTCTGTTAATAGAAACTCCCAAAAATTACATCATGCCAACTATCCTAACACAAAATTACAAAGTTTATCCTCGATTTCAGCAAAATGTGACAAACACATCCTCTAAAAGGTTTAGAACTAACAGTGAGAAAGAGGGAAACACACCCACGCTGGAACACACACAACGCACAAACACAAGTGATTCTACAAACTGAATGGCTGCTTTGAGAAGACACAAAAAACAACTCAAAAAAGGAGTACAATTAGAAGCGCTAGGAAGACTGCTTGAAAACAATAAAACTCCCATAAAGAGAAAGAAAATATAATAATCATCGGAAAAATTAAACGCTGAAAATTAAAAGCTTCGGCAGAAACCTAGTGGTTATGTTTGTACGTTCTAGAAAAATAGACTCTTTGCTCTATCGGAACAATTTTCGAGAAACTTTTTACACTTCTAGCAGTCTTTCTAACGCTCCCTCTATTGGCAGCACAAATGACAGAAATGAACATCACACAAAGAAACAAACAAAAGTAATCAACAAGCGTCAAAAGTTAACAAAACAAAAAAGGTCAAGTGTGAAATTTCAAGCGTCAGAGAAGCGAAGAGGACAACGGACTGGACGATGAACTTTTGACGTCACATCGACATGCTAGGCAAACGATGACAAACGGGCACGAAGATATCTAGAACAAAAACAAAAATAAAACGAATAACAAACCTAGGTTAAAGCACAACGGAAAAAAGGAGAAGGGATGAAAACAAATAACAGAAATTCATGAATGATTATTTTTTTTGCATGGGGAGTGGGGGGTAGGGGGCTTTCAGAGGTGCACACATCATCTAAACACAAAACACTGAATGCAACACAGGAAATGATGAAGAAATGTGGGAGGAAAGAGGTAAGCACCATGCCAATAGTGAACAAAGGGAATAACATTAAACGACAACAAGAACAACACCAAGAGAGACGACACAACCTGCCTACTACTTCTATCACATCTCAACACTGTCTTCGACAGTTCCACTTCTCACAACCACATTTATTTTGTTGATTTAGACCAAGGGAAAGAGAGAGAGAGAGAAACAAAAAGAAAAATTGTGCTTCAATGTTTCAGCTCTTTCAGTGAAAGTCCTTTTATTTTGTGCTTCAACTCTGAATTGTGTGGGACTGTGGAATAATGCATATGTATATATTTGGAGCTGCTCATATCGGTTGGTGACACAAATGGGTACAGTTCAGCTACATTGAACTCCGTGAAGGACAACAGCGTGATGGAACATAAAACGTATACAGAAATTTAAGACTTGATGTGTTTGGCACATTAGTGGAACTGCTTCTGCACTTGTGAGCGGTTTGTTTAAAAAGGCGCACAAATGCCAGTCAATCTGCTCTGGATAAATAAAATAATGATAATAATCTGCCTGACAAACAAAATCCCTGCCTAGAACAAGTTTACAAGAATCTTTGGATTGATCAAAATGGTGATTCGTGGCGCACTTGAGCACTTCCCCGTTTTCCTTCCACTCAATGGTTTTGTAATACAATTGTGTTTCTTTGAACAGAGGCACAGATCAGGGAGCGGGAATCCCTGCGCTAGCATCTCAAGAGGGGCTTCACACGTGGGTTCAGTCTAAAGCAGCGTCTCTAATGAATGAAACAAACTAGCAAGCAAAAGTGGCACATCCGCTTCCTCGCCTGGATTGAGAAGCGTGGGGGAAAAAAAACTACGATTGCGAGGTTCACGGGAACTGGCTTCTTTGCAATGAAAGCAATATATATATTATAATAATGCACCATTAATAAATACAAGCGTTTCAGAAAGTGACAACAATAGTGAGGTAAATGTGAAATAAGAGAATACAGTTTCACTAACACAGTTTTGACTAATGGTATGGTGCGAGGAGATCTTAAAAATGACTTGTTACAAAAGTACATTTCAGCATTCATCACTACACATGTAAATGATGCACTTGGAGATATTACACCGAGTAAGAGCTTTAGACTGAACCGTGGATCTGCTTCAGACTTAAAGGAACGAAGCTCTTGGTACAATTGTTTGACTTCACAGGCGACACACTACATCTAGTGAAGAAAAGGGCCACATATCAGTAGTTTAAACAATCGGTGAATGCATCCACAAAACTTCACATTAGGATTCTACAAAAACACCGTTGAATCTTTTGAGCGATTTTCTTTTTTTAAACAACCGTTTTTAATTCAGAGAAATTATTTAGGCAATATTATAAAACCTCTATAAAAATAGAAAAGGCATAATAGTTAAGTAATATACACTATCTGGATAATGATTTCTTCTCAGTTTCCATAAAAACAAGCTTCTCACCATATGACCCTGCAGGACTCAGATTGGCATTTACATCTGATTGAACATTTATTATTAACATTATTATTATTATTCAACTAAAGCGAGCCGCATGGAATAACTACTGAACACACGATCACAAGGTTAACTGTGATGAGGATAGCAGGATGGGTCTGGAGAGACCACCTACAAACTCTGAGAATGAAATACTTATCGAACACTCCACGCACGTTTTTTGGAAATAAAATTTAAAATTCGGTTAAGTGGCCATGAATTCAGCAATTGTAAACTTCCTTCTTTCCGCTCAGTTTCTTGGCAATGTCATCTCTCAGTCTGTTCCAGAATGCAAATATTGCTAAAAGCTTTGACGCGGACCTCTGGAATTGAGGCGTAGGATAATTTATCAAATGACCACCAAAACAAATTCAAATAAAATCTATACAAATGTCATTTTCAAACCGTATGTGCTACCAGAATTTTCCATAGAATAAAAATCTTGGGTCAAAAAAAGATTTGCTTTAATTTGAGGCTTTAAGATAAAAGTAATGAACTGAAACAAAGCGCTCCATCACTTTTTTGTTTGTTTTCATGTACCAGGTGAGTAGAAGATTACGTTTTGGTCTGACAGAAAGGTGAGAATGTCCTGAGAGTAAGTGTAGCATCTCCAGCCAACGACCAATACTGAAGGATTAACCGTCATCTATGAACATGTAATATAATAGTGTTTGTCTTTTTTAGAATGTAAAAAACATCAATGTGATTAAAAACAAACAAAGCATCATCATCATCGTCGTCAATACTGTTGTCAGCTGAGCCCTCCAACAGAATACATAAAACAGACTTTGAAGCAATGTCACATCACCCTCATTGTGAAGACACAGATACATCAAAAATAAATAATAAATTAGTGAAATAAATAAATGAATTAAATAAAAAGGCATCCATGAAAACGGAGTCTAACGGAGGAGTGCAGCCTGACTTTCCAGATGCTCGAAATAATATTCAGGTGACTGATTATCTTTTGCACCGATGCTGCAAGCCTCCTTCATTTTCTAGAAAGGCAGCATTGTAGGAGGCATCAGCATTACACTGTCCGAATGTACTACAAGAGTCTAGTGTAAACACAGGAGAACATCTACAGGGGCCAGACCGGAGTGATCAACAGTCTTAGGGACTGAAAGCAGTCACGCAGGCTGGCTTTCATTGTGCAACATCCTTTTGACGCAAGATTTATACACAGCAAACTTGTAATATGGCACCAAAAAAAAAAAAAGATCAACAAAACAATTAGATAGATAGATATATATATAAATGTGAAAAAGAAAAACAACAACAACTCATTTCTCCTTGGAACAAATTCATAATGTTAACAATTTGCATGTTGTCTTTAGGTTATCTGCATGTTTTTAAGGTTAAGAGAGAAGTTATGTAGGAAAGGTCAGAGAAGTAAAAGGAGGATTAGGAAAGACGGGTGTTAAGGGTTGGGTGTGGGGGTCATTAGAACCTTCCAACGTCACACTCCACTTACCAGAAAAACATTTTCAAACCAAGTCCATTTTAGAGCAAAATCACTCAGTATGGCTTGCTGTCATTTTTAGATCGTTTAAGTTGCACCTTCAGCCGCTTCATTCCAATCTGAAAACCGTTCATTGACTGAATGGCTGCCTGGGACGAAACTGGATTGTCATAACTTACAAAGCCTAAAAAGAAGAACAACACACAAATGGATTCTAGTTATTTAACTGCAAAACAACTGTCAGAGGACAAATCAAATTACAACCCCATGTGTCCGTAACATGGCTCCACTCACCAAAACACTTGCTAAGGTTGGTCTGTTTGTCAATAAAGACCTTGGCAGAGATAACGTTGCCAAAAGGCATAAACATCTGCAACAAATCCTGATCACCAAACTCCTGTGGCAGATGGTAGATGAACAGGTTTGCTCCTTCGGGGCCTTCAGAAATTGAGAAAGAAAAAGAAAAAATTACATTTAGAGTTTAAAAGCTTGGAGAATGTTTTTTAATTTCAATGTTTTGACATGCTCCTTGCTGATTAAAAGAAGATTCTGTTTTAAATACAACTTCAAGCATGCAGCCGATTGCCACAGAAAACAGCAGAGCCATTCACAAGCCTATAAAACTCACACAGAAGTTAAACAAAACATGCAGAGTGTTTGATTTAAAAGGCATTAAAAGGGAAATATTAGTTAAAAGTTAATTCACCCAAAAATAAAACTTCTGTTATTAATTAGTAAGTAATCAATCTCATGTTGTTCCAAACCCCAAGACCTTTGTTTGTCTTTGGAACACAAATGAAGATATTTTAGGTGAAATCTGGGCACTCCCTCATTCTCCATAGACAGCAATGATCCTAAGACCTTCAATGTCCAGACAAATACCAAATAACATCCTCAAAACAGATCATATGCCTTCAGTGGTTAAAGTATCATCAAGCTACAAGAATACTCCTCAGTGTCAGTATAGGGTGCATATTCATGAATTCTTTATGCGTGTCACTCTGCTGAAGTATTACCTCAGATTGGCCGTTGCTTCACATTGACATATACTACAGACGTCCTCAAACAAGTCATGAACACATGCCCTATACTGAGAAGAAGAAACTATTAAACTCATTTTTGTTTTAAGTGCACACAAGAGACATTATTTTTAGGTATGTTTCTGGACTTTAAACAATTCAAGTCTGTTGCTGTCTATGGAGGATTAGAGGGCTCTCGAATTTCCCCTAAAAATCTTAAATTTATGTTCTGAAGATCACTGAATGTCTCTATCAATTCATTTTTGGGTGAACTAACCCTTTAACGAAGATCTGCTTACTTGCTACTGCCATAATGACTATGGACTATTTTTGCTTCATACTGAAATATATGCATTTTCAAATCTGGTTACAGACTTGGCATTGTCTTGAGGTTGTGAGTTATACATTTAGGAATTTTGGATTAATTTTATTAATCTTATGGACCTTAAACGTCTCAGTAATTGGTAATAGAAAATACCACACAGAAGAGCATGCCACAAAGTTTTCCACTAGACTCAAAGTTGTATTTAAGCCAGAACGCTCTTTGAATTCATTAGCAAGAGAGCTGCTGGTATGACTACCCATTTTTAAACAAACCAAAATGTAGCAAATGAACAAGGTGGAGAGTGATTATGATTTCTTACCCACGCTCTGATTGAGACTTGCTGTTGCAGCATATTTAAAACAAGAATGAATTCTTAAGATGGTGATCACAAGAGCCACATTTATATACACAGACTGAAAAGCATCATGGGCTAAAACAGATCCCAAAACCTGACCCTTCTAGCATGAACTTTCAATCCCCAAGCCCAAAAGCAGCTCTTCTTCTCATCAAAACTCACCTTCTTTTTGGCTGCCAGCAGCGCTAACGTTCTGCTGGGACAGTAAACTCTGACTGTAGAGGCTTGGCAGAGCGGCAGCTGCGTACTGCTGGATCCCAGAATAGGCCGCCTGAGTCAGAGCCTCCATAGTGCTTCCAGAGCCGTTGGAGAGACCTCCGCTGCCCAGACCACCATTTAGAGCAGCCATGCCTGTGCACACAGAAACACAGCACAGCATTCAGACATACACAGAAAAACTACAGAGAGAGAAACCACATTCAGACACAGGGACACAGCAAAAACACAAACAAGGCAAAAGAAAATTAAAACAAGAAAAATAACACATCAACAGCTTTTTAGGCAGGTCAAACACAAGTGGTTAGTGCTAACTTAATAACAATTATTATTAATAATAATAATAATAAAAAATTAGGAGAAAAGTCCTAACACGACATGACAATAACATTTGAATTCCAACTATTCAGAAGCGCATAATAGTGCATTGCACTCCCTACTAGATAGACAGTTTTATAATTTAATTATAAAAAAAACCTCTTTAACATTATTGAAAGTACCTAATGTGTAACTGATGTTAAAAAATGATATTCATAATTGTAGTAAGGACTTCTGAAAAATAATGCAACACTGACGACTACTGAAAAAAAAAAAAAATCAGATGTCAGATTAATAAATGTCATATATAATGTCAAATTACACAGAATAAAAGTTATATTTAATTCTTAAGTTAAATGTAAATAGTAATATTCTAAAATTGTTCTACTTTATTTTTAATCAATAAATCCAGTGATCTTCTGATTGTTAAAGAAGGGAATATCTTTTTAACCTACAGCATACAACCAAACACTGATTTATTGTGACAGGATTAAAAGCATCTAGAGGCAACAGTGTGCTGAATTTGTGTGCTCTTATTTGGTTTTTGCGAGGTCGTCAGCTTACCACTTGCAATCAAATCAACTGAGATAGATCTTGATAACTTTAGCAACACCATCTTGACTTCATACAAAAGCAATCAAAGTTTCTTCTTCCTTACTTGCTAGGGAACTCATGTTGAGACCTGCTCCAGCGCCCGCAGCAAGAGACTGAAGAGCACCTAAAGATGCCATGGGGTTCACAGAAGAACTAGTACTGGAGGTGGGAGAGGAACCCGCTGTGAGGGCGATAGAAAACAACAACCAGCACCGACACATTACTAAGACTTCAGACATGTTGTCAATTCAGATTTCACATGCGGTCACTGCACACAGACAAGTAAAGCAACTGAGACTGAGTAAAACCAGCAGACAGCAATGAGCAGACGTGTATTTCAAAAAACAAAAACATGAACAGCAGCAATGATCAAATTCACAAGAAAGCTCTTTGAGGAAACTGATGGCAATTATCAAAACGTGCACAAGCAGCTACGCCTGTTTAAAAATAGTACACACATTTAAGTTTGGAAAATTTTTTATACTTTTAGTCTTGAGTTTCAAACCACTAACATTAGCTATCATGAACCAACAATTAACAATATCTTAATCTCTAAAAACTCAAGCAAATGAAAACACATTTTAACAGTGCACGTATTAATGCATTAGTTCATGTAATGAATACAAATCAAGGAATAATAATCAACTATCTTTTGGTCGTCTTCAGCTTTGATGGCTTGAGGCTCATTATTGTTCCCATGGTTACAAGTGTCTGTCGTATCAGAGCAAATGTCACAGATGACATCAATACTCCACAAATCATAAAACGCACACTAATATTCTATGGTAACACTGATATTATACATGATGATCACTACTTGCATCAGATAAGTTATACTGCAGAACCGTTTACAACTTAGCTAGTAGACCATTTACAGGCAAAAAGGGATAGAACAGAAGCAATAGCCATTTTAGAGACTGACACCGTTGCCAACACGAACATTGCATAGTAAACCTAATCAAAAACATTATACAATATGAAACTAAAGGCATTTCTATAAAGCCAAACTAATGGTGATTTGTTTTTCCCCCACTTTCCTTTTTTGCTTGCAAACTCATTTATAACTTCCAACTAATATACCACCTTCCACTGTATATAGTACCAGCTACCTGACCTTTGTCCCTCCATTTCTCAACCCTGGTCCTCGTGCACCACTGCACATTTTATGTTTTTCTTTTCACTTCAGACCTTTGTTCTAATTCGACCTTAAGTGTCCTGCAAAGTGGACTCCACGTCATATTCTGCCATTATTTCAGTTTGAAGGAAACATATAGGTTTCATTCAAATGGCATTTTAGTGTGTAATATATGATATATTGTATTTATTTACGAAAGTATATTATGCAACACTTCATGCTTCTTTATCAAGTAGATGCTACAGGCAATGCCATTGTGTAAATCCATAAATGAATAAACATTCTGAAGGGAAATAAATGTTTCAGGAGCTCAGGTAAAGAGCAATGAAGGAGAAGGGAGTAGGGAGCAACGCACACTTTCTTAAATAACAGGGATGTTCAAAATATGCAGAGCTGTGGGGCACGAGGACCAGGGTTAAGAAACTATAGATCTGTTTAATTTACAGTTATAATAAATATGTAATGACAATTCTTAACCTGAATAAAAGATGGTAAGCTATTAAGGTTCAAGTTATAAATTTATGATTACATTACTACATTATGCAACTTTTATTTCAAATTTAAGTTTAACAAAAGCTGCTTAGATTGTTCATTGTTTATTCATCATACTTAACACATTAACTAAATCAAACATGCTGCACTTCACTGTAAAATGAAATTTGTTACTGGCTAGAAACTGAATCTTTTACACAATGATAAGATGCAAACGTTAAGGACAGGAGGAGGAGGAGATTAAAAAGCAGGACCAACCCTTGTAGGCGTCCCAGGCAGATTGAGCAGGCTGTCCGGAGGGCGTACCTGAGCTGGTGAGGACGCTGAGAGGGGAGCTGGAGGTGGTCAGCGCACTGCTACCTGTAGGTGTGGCCTGTGTAGCACTCGCTGCTGCTGCTAAAGCAGCCAGATTCTGCATGGCATTCAGACCTGCCGCAGATCACAGACCATGCAGAATGACAAGAGTTCAAGCAAAATTTGCAACCCTATACTTGTGTCATTCTCATTAACAGTCACAACCTTCTTTCTTTACCCTAAACTGAACAAAAACCGCAAAACCATTTTGGGCTTCCCAAAAGATGGACATTACATTAAGATAAAAATAAATAAAAAATAAAAAAAGTTTCTTCATGAAAAGACAAGGCCTTTCACACTGTGAAATTACAGGAACTCTGTTAGAAGAACTAGTCACCAGGCCCAGCTCCCAGAGAACTATTTTCCTGGTTGCATTCGCATCGCCAGCAAGAACTCTGAAGTGACGCAAGTTGGCTAACAGCAACTCAAGCACTGCATTCGACAACAACACAACTGGAGGATGCAGTGATGGTGTTGTGCAATTACTGATTATAGAGATGAAACATAAACATACAATTTATGCAATTCAAACAGCAAAAAGGAGGACTAAAATCACCAATGACAAGTTAAAAAAATATATGAACAATGCCACAGACAAAAACACAACAGCCAAACGCCACTAACATTAGCTTTCTGAATGTATAGGTCTTGCAACACTTTAAAATTCTGTGCTGGTATTTCCTATGGCAGGTTCCTATCGTGCTGAATTAGACCTTGCTCTGAAGTAGGAGCCAAATTTGTTCACCAAAATGGTGTTCCTAAAACTGTTCCCAGTTCCTGTGGTTGGAACATGCCAAAACAGTTACTCCAGTGTGAAAGACCCTATTGTAACAATCTAAAATAAAAAAAAATAAAAAAAAACATCATGGCTGTTGAAGTTTCTTCAGAACTAAGAACTAAATATTTAAGGTATTTGCCAATCAGCTGAGGTGTTATCCTGTCCTGGACAGAGCAAAGCACGTCAGACTCTCACCTGACATTGGATGGAGATTGTTGAGCGCATTTCCAGAGGAAGCAGACTGCTGTAGAAGCTGCAAATAAAGCTAGACATTACATCAAAACAGAAAACAGAGAGAGTCAGGACTGCATCCAGGACTGTGATGGAGAGGAGAGGAGAGGAGGAGAGGAGAGGAGGAGGAGAATAAATCAGGCAACAAGGCAAAATAAAGACAAGCTGGAGCATATGTGGAGAAGAAAACAGAAACAAAGAGGAGCGAAAGGTGGACATTCAAGGGCTATAAGAAATTATAAAAAGAAATTAGAAGGACTCAGAGAAAAATTAGACGGGGAAAAGATGAAGATAGAAAAAGTTTTCACAGCACACCCATGGAGCAGCACTAACACATTCAAAAAGGGCTACATATCTGTGCTGGCCTACTAATAAACAGTAACTCAGAGCTTTTAAGAATGACCAATAATGACTGTGAAGAGGGAATTTGAGAAGCCAAATTAAATGCAGCTAAATAACGGCCAAACACAGACCTGTAGCCCATGTGCTCAAACACAGCAGAAAAAACACAGCAAACTTTAAGGCGAATCAGACTCATTGATTAAAAGACTCTTGTGTTATCTAATCACTACAGATGCAACTAACAATAACTCATTACAGTTGTGGGAAAGCAATGGCCAATTTGGATGGAGCATTGCAACATATTGACAATGTTAATACTACCCTATACTGAATTAATATTGTAACTGATCGATTGATTCATCCACCTAATCTAGGGAATGGTGGACATCAGCACAAATCACAATAGCACACCAATTTAATGTGACAGCTGAGTTAAAAATGAGAAAACTGCAGAAGTAATGAAAAGATTTTGATCATGAAAACTAGAAAGCATAAAATGCAAAAATGTAATATATTATGCTACACTGAATTCTTTCTACACAATAGATCATGGGTATTCTCTATTTGTGGAGTTTACATCAGCTGTACATTTGATATTCTGGTGCAGTACGGGACTGAATGAGTGTACTCAATGTCCACTATGGTTTCATACACCACTACAAATGTCTGTCCCCTCAAATAGTGCCCCATGTAAGGGAAAGTGATTCTGGTCACAGATAACGACTTGTGACAGCCCTACATGGATCAAAGCCTAGATCTTTGTGTGTACTTGTGCATGTAATACTTTTGCTGTACGTAGCTTATGCAGCGCACTTTGCAGGTTTTAGTCTTTATTTTTACACTAGTGGTGCGGTTTCCATGTGCACAGAGATGCAACAGAATCTGTCCTGTGTACTCACTGCAAGGTACTGTGGGCCCAGTGAGTTCAGCCCTGTAAGGTTTCCCCACATGGAGGCAGCATTGAGCTGTTGCATCTGTTGCTGCAGCTGCTGGGCGATGCGTTTCTGTTCTTTATCCTTCTGTGTGTCTGCAAACTTCACCACGATGGGAGAAGAACAGCCCTGAGAGAGACACAAACAAGAGATTAAATGCGCCACTAAACCTAATTTGGAAACAAGTAAAAGCAGTAAAAAAGAAAAAGATTATGCACATCAGTGATCAAATAATACTTCCAAAACATATATCAGTCTTTTCTTTCTTTTTTATTAATAATTGTGATTTTTTTTTATTATAAAAAGATCTGCATTTACAAAGTCTGCAATTTCTAGTACTAGTACTACAAAAATATGAAGTATCAGTACAACTGCAAATACAAACAAGTTCATTTTTAAAATTAATTTTAAAATACATTTTAAATTAACAATGACAATGAAAATCTAATAAATTGCCTTGGTGAACTTAACTTTCAAAAACACATGCACAAAAAAAAAAAAAAAACTCCAAATATTTGAACAGTGGTGTATTCCATAAATAGAATTTAGAAACAAATGAAATGCAGAAATGGTAAGCATGAGTGTTTACCTCCATAGTCTGTGACTGGTGCATGGATTTGATGGCAGACTGGGCCATCTGTCTCGCTGTGAATGTGACAAAGGCACAGCCTGCAGATACAGGAGTTACAATGAAAGTAGATCACAAAAAAAAGACACCAACATCTGTGAACCACAAAAATCAAACTACAAACACTCATAAAATGATCATGCAAAAACAACCCTGGGCTCTTTGGAAAGGGAATGGGTTTTAGGACTGCCGAGTCACTATGGGTTGTGCCAATCACTTAAGCAGTTCCCATGGTGATGGACAGAGTTCATTCAAGCCAATTTTAAAATAAATAGCGTGGGCCTCAATGTGCATTATGTTCCCCTGGTTACACTTTGGTTAACTTAAATGAGGGATAGAAATTAGAACAACAAAGAAAAATATCTAAACTGAATGATTAAAGCAACTCAATTTGTTGCATGCAGTCAGGGTTATTTAACCTCCAATATCAGTTGCCATGTTGAGTTTAGGATGAATGAAGCCATTTTCATCAGGAGCCAACTGAGTCTCATTTTGTTCGTGATGAATTGCATCTGCAATTATTTGTTACTCAAAACACTGCCTCCTCACAATAACTTAGAGTAGGCACAGTGACTAGTGAAGATGTACTTCATGATTATTAGTGTGCTGCCCTGAGGGAAAGACTAGGTGTTAAATTCATGCTTGTATGTGCTACAAGTCAAATTACACACATTATGCGATATGGTGCCAAAAAATGAACAGCACATATTTGAGTGCACCGTATTGCATCATGCATGTAATTTGCTTTAAATGGTGATAATGACATTATACGTGTGTTTTAGATGGCTCTCACCACGGCTTAGTCCGTCAGGACCTCTCAATATGCGGCACTCCTCGATTTGACCATATGGAGAAAACATCAGTCTTATGTCGTTCTCATTGCACTTCTTTGAAATCATTCCAATAAACAGCTTTCTATCTTCTACCGCTGAAAAACAACAAAAGCATGTTATAAAAAACTGCCTCTGCTTGACAAAGTCTTCAAGCAATAGACTACCATTCAAAAGTCTGTAAGATTGTGTCTTAATAGACTCATCTTCACTTCATTTAATACAAAACACACTAAAACAGTCATAATGTGAAATATTATTAGACATAACTGCTTTCTATTGTAATACTTTTACTTATTCTGAAGGAGAGTTAGTCCAGTCTTCAGCTTCACACGGCTCTTCAGAAATCGTTTGGAGATGCTGATTTGGTGCTCAAGGAACATTTGTATCACATTATTAATGTTGAAAGTATTTGTGCTTCTTAAATGTTTATGGAAATCATCATGGACCACATTTTGTAGACAGACGTCCACCCCTGAATCACCATCATAGAATTTCAGCCATCAGAAAGGCAGATAGCCAGTGCTCGGCAGCAGTTAGTTATAGCTCTAAAATGGAGATCTGCATTCCCATGGCTCCCGTGAGAACCATGGGACCGACTGGGTTTCTTGCAACACGAGATCAATTTTCCGCATAAAAAGCGATAGCAGGCAGAACTCTGGTGTAATTTGAATGGAAGCGGGTGGACAAACAAAAGACTATCCTATTCCTGACATCCTTTCAGAAAAGTATATCTGCACTTTAAACTGAATTTATACTTTAGCCTGGCTGCAAGTTAGAACCCTTTAGCCATCTGCAAGTTAGAGGCTTTTTATTACTTATATCTACCACTGTAATCAGGACTATATACATGTGTTGCATGGATGGGCCACAGGGCTTTCTGCTTCATATATACATTTCACAGGTTTGTGCATGCAGCATGTGCAGACAGAACAGGCTTGTCGTGAGTGACAGAGCAGAATATGTAGACAAAGAAAAGTGTGGAATTTTAACAGATGTCATTTTTTTTATTCACTGTGACACTTTTTCCTAATGTGGTGACAGATACATGTTAATAGTATCTTAATAACAAATGAAAAGATTTTTGTACAACCTACATTTTTTATTGTTATCCTTCTCAGTATAATGGCTAGTGAAAATTTAAATATGTTGGGTAAGGAAGAAAAGAGGATGAAAACAGAGTGAGTAGCAGGAGCAATCGGTTGTGGAATACAACCACAGATGATCCATCACAGAATCACTCATATATGGGCAGATTGAAAGCCACATCTATCAGCTGATCCATGCACAAACACTGCTGCATCTGTCACTCTGTGGTAACATGAATCAAATCATTTTAGCCAATCACAGACATTTCTGTTGAGCATGTGAAGACAATGGTCAACACATGACTTCGGCTCTCTCATTGGCAGCAGCCTGTTGCTAGATCAGACAACACATGATATTGAGTCGGACGACTGGTCTCCTGACATTTCATCCGACACATCAGATTTTCCAGATATTTGGCATGCTTGCATATTTGCTGTTTGTCAGCGAGCCAAATGATGCTTTGTGTAGTTCACACAAAGATTGCAGAGGTGGCAATCATCCACTGAATTGACCTTTAGGCAAGGTCATTAGCAAATTGGGCTTAAATCAGGCTAAAAATCCTGTTGTGTGAACTATGTATAAGGTAGGATGTTGTTTCTATATTTTCTTGTTAAAATGTAGATAAAATTTGTGTGCAGATTTTTGCCCCTCCCCACCAACTCAAGCCAAATGTCACCCACGGAAATCATGATACATCTAGTTTGATTTACAGACTCTACATTTTAGAACAGCAGCACATATGAATGAAGACTGTGAAAATTGTGGCAAATTCAGGTGACTCACCGTTGTTTTTCTCACTGTCTGCAGGTTTCATTTGTATGGGATGATGCATCTGAAGAAGAAAAAAATAAATCACATTAACACATTAATAATTAACTTAACGCTGACATTTCCTAGCCCCAATGAGAAATCTGAACATCTTTAATGGTTCCTTTGGGTGTACTGAAAAAGGCTTTTATAAAAGCATTTCAATATGTGCTTACGTTTGATGCATTTTTAAAAGCAATAAATAGGTTGAATGTCAGTTCATTTCATGACACACATGAGAATTAATATATTGATACAATAAAATATAAACATTTTCTCACCCCTGGAAGAATCTTCATGTTGTGAAGGGCATTTTGTGCTTCTAATGCAGACTTACGGGTGTAATATGTGACAAAACAACAACCTGCAAATGCAATAAATGGTCTATGAATCACATCCAAGATGACAACACTTCCACAGAGACCAATTTCTAGAACGCAGCTTCCAAATATCAGAGAGCAGCTCTGCAAGAAATCATTGCCACATTCCCAATATGGGGACTGCTGCAAAAAGTAGGCAATTTAATTATGCTGCATCCCAAGACAACTTGTTTAAGCACAGTTTTTATAAGCACAACTGTGTATGCATGTGCTCACTAGGATTTGGAACAAACTGCATACGAGTTGAAAGCAATTGGTCTCTATCATCAGTGCACTGACTGTCTAGTACCTTTACTCTGCGGGGGATTCTGACTCCTGTCACGAAGAACATTGATTTCATAAACTGCACCATAGGGCTCAAACAGCTCACGCAGCTGATCCTCTGACCACGTCCGGGGGATCTGACCCACAAACATCTTTATAGAATCAATGTCGGGCTGGTCTGGGTGGTCCAGAGACCCATTCATCTTCTTGTTTCTACACAGACAGAGAGAGAGAGAGAGAGAGAGAGAGAGAGAGAGAGAGCGAGAGAGAGAGAGAGAGAGAGAGAGAGAGACAGAGACAGAGACAGAGACAAATCTAAGTGTTTAGCAAACAGCATAATTTCCTAACTGTGCAACAGAGTTAAACAATTACACTGACAGGTCAGCATTACCTGTAGAGAATGTAATAGCCCTTCTCAGACAGTAAAATTAAATGATAAATAAGCAGTTGTCTTTTTGTGTGTACTTTTGATTGCTTAACAGTGTAACTGTCTGTATCAAATCTTGATATCAGCATAAATAAATAAATACACACATTTTTTTTAAATTGTGTAAATGCTGAAGAGCAGTTGTAGACAGTGTCCTATTCATGTAGAATGAATAAGCACAAATTGAAACCAAATAAATTACACAAGCAAATTATGGAAACATATACTGAGCAGGTTTGGGCATGTTTTATGCCAATGACTAAGCCTGTGTATGTGGTTTTTCATTTAAAGTGAATCAAAATGTACTAAAATTAGAACAAGGTTAAAGACAAATAGGTGTTAAAATGTGCTGCATTTTATACAGAAATCTTTCCTTCTGTGTGTAAAAATACCAAGTAATCCACATAACTGAGACCCACTGTCTATACAAACTGATGTATATAATAACACTTGATGTTGTCTCATGTCAGTGATTAGCAGTGCAAGACAGCAGAAAACTATTCTAAAAGCATTCATAAATTTGCATTAATAAATAATTCAGCCACTCTGCGAAACTCAAAACACAAATAAATTCCTAGGTAAACAGCATGAAGCCTTAAATAATTCTCAGGCCATACACAATCTTCTGGGGTGAGCAATATATCATACAAATTTATGCTAACAATGAACTGTCAATGAAAATGCAGTATAAACTTTTTCTTCTGTACTGTGACATACATGAAAGTTGAAAATTACTTTGTTATTAAAGAATTATACATAATTGTTGACTGGATCTTACAATTTAGGCATTGGACTCAAAATAGCATTGGCCACAAAAGAAAAAATGAGAGTGACGAGTAAAAGACCTTTGGTTTTTTCACTGGAAGGCCTGGTTATAAAAAAATGAAACATTAAACCTATGCACAGATGAATTGTTCTCAACAACAACATTCTATTAGAAAAACAGGATAACTCAATTTCATGACCAGAAAAATATATTTAAAAAAACACCAGACCACTCGAAGTCTGTGATGAGTGAACTGAAAGAACACTTTTACACTGCTGGTTGACAGAGTGCAGCATAAGAGGAAGTGATGTCACTACACGCCTGAAGCACTGCTTCTTCACTCTTTAACAGCTGCTGATCAGTGGAGTGACAGACCACTTTAAGATAAACACAGCATTGTGCTACTGACAAAGAGCAGCATTAGCCAGCAGCTAAAAGCCAGATTAATGGCATTTATTGATCAGAGCACAGCAGAGCTAATAAAACCTTCTACTTTGTCCATTTTCCAGCAACCAGAACTTGTTCAGACAAGCAGATTACACAGATTCTACAGAAGATCATCCAATCATGTCCAGAGGAAAGGTTTACTGGGATGAAACCATTTTGGAAACTCTTCTCCCCATACCATAGATCAGACCATTTGCTGACTGTTGGGAAGAAACACTTTGACTGCACATCGCAGAAGATTTATTCTACAGATTCAACAAAAACTTAATCTAAATTAAAGAACAATCAGAAAGGAGATGATAAATAATCACAATGGCAGTCGTCTCTTCACCTTTGCCAATCATTAATATCAATACTATGTAAAGCAGAGTTTAATATGAAGACCAAAAACAGCAGCAAACTCTTCTTTGCATTTTTATACAGAACAAATAACAGAAAGAGAACAGAGAAGGCAATTTAGCATGGATTAGTCAGCAGTTTCTGGCCCTGTTCTTGGTTAAATTGATCCCTTTGAAGCTGTAAAACCTAACAGAAAGAGAATTACAAACAACCCTTACAGTTTTAACAAGACGAAACGCTGAAACATGCTATTGAAGCAGCCTGCAACACCAAAGAATTAACTCTTACATTTCATGTGCTAACCCAAGAAGTGCTTCACGAAAGAAAAAAAAAAAAAAAGAAAAAAAAAACTTAACCTGATTATCCAGTGTGACACTAAACCACTGATTAATTGGGAAATAATTTCTGAGAACAGAAGCATTTACAACTTATTACCAACCATTTTAACCATAATAGTCTCAAAACATCTGATCGACTGCAGATTCAAATAGTGGAAAGCATCTACTGTAACATAGTAAGAGCATCAAATTATTGTGAATTTACAGAGAGGTTTCAGACTGAGCTGGCGAATGAAACAATGTCGAGAGAGTTTAATAATGAAAAACAACAATGTTCACTACAGAAACACATAGTAAACATGAACTAGCTATCGTCGCTGCATGGCTCTAATGCCCACTGACTATCAGCTCTCAAAAAACGAATCAGACTTGCATTCTCACAAATTGCTGTTTACAATGACTGTCCGCTCTGCTAAGAATACATAAATAAACCAATATATTCACATTTCACTGACCACACTCATTATTGAAATTAACTTAAAATTCCACCTTGATATAGTGCTCATTTAAGGTAGACTAAAAAGGAGTATAACCTAATCTAGTTGCTCAAAGCTCTGTACTCACACTGGGTTGGAACTCAAACTGCAATGATCCACCATCATCTCTGGAAGAAAATCCAGCTTAAAGGAAGCCATTTTCTTCAGGCCTTCACTGATTAGCAAGTCTTAAATTAACGTGACAATACACAAAAACAGCAGACCGGCTCACACTTCAACAGCAACTATCCGTCAAGTACAATGTCTCTCAAAGTTCACAAGTCGTGAGAAGTGACATGGGAACAGCTGGGAGAGAACGGGAAGTGTGCACCTCATGGAGGCTGAGGAGGCCCCACAAAACACAAATCCACATGGAGCAAAGAGAGACAACGACGAAGCTGGATGACAAACACAGGCCCTAGCACTGGTCACTGGGTTGGGCCTGAGGATTAGGAAGGACTCGACTGGCCACTAAAAGCTGCACCCCTCATCCCACAAAAGAAAGTGCTGATGGAGAGGAACTTTTTTGTGAGTTTTTCTCTTAGCAAAGCAGAACTGAGTGCAGTGTCAGATAAATAAAGTGTCAGATCGATGCTGATAAGCGTGAGTGAGCGGCAGGAATGAATGGGGACAGGCAGCTCTCTGGTAATCCCTGAGCTGAAGCGCCCCCAGGACACAATCGGGTTCCGGCAACGGGCCACGGATGGTGCACCGTTCCACCATGGAGGGGTGACGGAAGGGAGGGAGGAACGAGCTGCTTGGGGTCATGCGACAAGGGTTGTGTTATAAGCTTGCAGTCAAAGGCGACAAACAAAACAAGCCGCAGGCAAGCAGAGGTCCTTTATTTGGTCTTGTTCAACACAAAAACACCAATGGACCTAAAATAAGTACATTAAAAATAAAGCATTCCATGCTTTCAGCTACTGAAAAAAAAAATCATAAAGCTATAATAGAGTGATTCATTCAGAAAGTAATGTTTATAAATCATTATACAAAAGAATATCCTTACAAAGATATTTCAGTAGTAAATCAGAATGCAACCATTATATTGCTTCCTCAATTAAATATTCAAACAGCTATGACATCATCGCCTGCCACGCAGTGACATCTGGTGGGCTGCTCATGGCATACAGGCATTTTTCTTTTCTGTAAAAGAAAGTTATATTGTTCTTCTTGTTCCAGCTTCAAAGAGAAGCTGCTTGAAAGATGGAAAGAAGGAAAACCTGTAGATGGAGGTAATACCTTACCCCTGAGGTAATAAAAAAAACATGAAGTGAATGTGTTCTTACCCGCCAAGGGCAGGTACTTCCACAGCAGGAAGGGAAAGCTCGCATTGAGGTTGCCCGTGCTGCGCTGTGGTCAGGTAGAGGGCTTCAGCTTCGATACTATCCATCCAGTGCCTTTGTCAAATGCTACAGAAACACACCAAACAATACAAGACAAACACATCAGACACACGTACATACACACAGGTAAACACAAAATGGAAGGGAAAAAGAGAGACGGCTTCTGACAGAATAGACAGCATGCAAACTTCATGTCACAAAACTGCATGCACACAGGAAACACATAAGTATTACAGTAGGAGAACAAGACAGCACTTCCAGGATGAACTGAATAAAATCAGGTAAACCACAAGTCTGTCATCTGAAATCAGTTTGTAGAGGCTCAGACACAAAGGTTTCTCACAATAAATAACACAAGATAAAATGCCCATATATAAGCTCGGAACAAACCATGTTACTTTATCCCAAAGTGTATTCAGGTTGGAACACTGTGTAAAATAAACACCTTGCTGACAGATAAAATATAAAATTTCAAATACCCAACCAGAAGCAAAAATGCTTAACAAATGCAATCTATAGTCAAAGTAAATACAATCAATACAACTGTAACAAAATATTAGTGTTTATAGTACTCATACTTAGCTGAATTTTACTGTGGAACCACACAAGTTCACTATCAGGGAAAACCATCATGAACATTGTGCTAGGCCATAAATACTTGTGTGGTCTGAGAACATAGCCCACTCACAAATTTTGTCATTTGCACTAAGAATTTTGTTAATACCAATGTCAAAATATACAAGTCTATTATTAATAATAATTGTGTCATTCAAAAAACTTAAAACAGTGTTCTACAAATTTGGAACCAGTGATATAATCAGATATTTAGAAGTCTTGATTTGTTTCTAATTTGTAAGCTCTTATAGCAAATAATCTTTTTATACGATTGTCAATTTTTGATTTAATATGATGAGTATAGATTTAATACAAATGCTATTGATATTTCTGAAAACGAACAGTGAAGAATTAAGCAAAATAAGGAGCTGCAGACATTAATAACTTTTTTTCATTTCAGAAACACATAATATTGAAACAGAGCCCATGACTTTTTCAAATGTATAAACGAGTAGTCAGAATATGAAATATTGACCTTCATGTATGAGCGGATGCAGATATTAAAATCTTCTTGCCCTGAAACTACTGTTTTCATTCACTTCCGTTGATTTTTAGATGTCAAAAAAAAAAGTTTGTTATGCTGCTTGTTGATGTTGCAAACTGACATTTTCTTATTTTATTCTGTTTTTTTACGCATATAGGGCATGAACATTTCTTTGTAGAGCAAGTAGTTTGACCATTTTCTGCCGTTTATTATTCAGTCATTTCTTCCATAGGCAACTAAATTGGACGTTCTAAAACAATAGCAAAAAACGGGCGCACTTCTGCATTACAGAATAAGGTCAATACTCAATACAAAAGAAAATATGGGGGGAAAAAATATGGATTCATGGATTTAGAGAATCAATATCTAATAAACCACATTTATTATGTATTTTTTTATTTAATTTAATTTCTTGGCCCAGCCATTTTACACGTTTTGTGATTACGATTAGCCTCAGTCTGACACCATGGCCAAAAAAAAAAAAGAGCTTGCCCTAAATACATTTGAGCCCAGATTGCAATTTAAGAAAAAGAATAGTGTTGAGATGAACAAAATATGCACATGACAAGACATAATCTGCAGCTGGAGTGCACCTTCATTTTTTGTGGGTGCTCCCAAGATTTTTGCTCATGCTTCTAACTTTTTAGAAGAGTACCTAATTTTTCATAGTTGTTCACAATATATTTGTGGTCATTTTGCTTTCAGCCAATAAATACTCATTTTCAATTATCTGGCTGATAAGAAATTATTGGCCAATAAATTATAGATCAATTGAAGTTGATACATTTCAGATGTGTGTTGCTGGCCATTAAGGTTTTAATGTGTGTCTTCCACATGGCGTGACATCACATACAACAGACGCAGAAGATTTTATATGCTTGGTGGAAGACAAGTTTTGGCAGTGTGGAAATTTTTTGACAGTGGATAAAGGATTTCAGAAATGCAGTAAAAAAATTATTTTGATAAAGGAAAGACCTAGAGGTTTCCTTCAGGTTTCCTTATTTTCGGCAATAAACGTTTAATGCTTATTACAACAGTAAGCATCGAATGTTGCACTGTGTAAAAAACAAAACCTTCACACCAGAACAGCAACACATTTTTTGTTCCAAGGTAAGGGTACAAAACAACAGCTAGCAGCACTAGAACTTTTGGTTTGCTTCTTCCCAACACAGCGCATCAATAATTTATCAACATGGCATGCAGCTGTGATGTGGCTTCTGACCCTGAGAGCATAGCAAGAATGCTCCGATCACAGACCACGCCATGTTTTAATGACTGCAGAGTGACTGTGAGACTTATTCATGGAGTGTCTATGTAAGGCACACTACCCTATAGGTCTTTGGGGTGAAAGGTGCGGGGGCAGAGCATATGGTCAGCACAGTTCATCTAACAACAAACTCAATCTCGAACACTGGCACAGACAGACAGCACTGTGGACAAATGAACTAATGCTGAAGCATCTGGAACAACCTAGCAGCTGAAAATACAACACACATACACACGTGACTTATGAGAGAGAGAGAGGATGTTAACAAACCCCCCATCAGTCATTTAGAATGGAAAACCACGTCTATCCTGGTTCTCTCTGTACAGCTACAAAAATTACAACTTATACTACAACATCCCGCTCAGAGTAGCACCCCGTGCCAGCCGTTCAGAATGCCAAGGGTCATAAACCACTGACCTACACACACAGCTCACTTACAGTCCAAAACAGAAGGTTACTTCACAACAGCAATTAAAATGTCTACAGTTCTGTTGGAACTAGAGTAGGCAAAGTGTAAAAAAAATACAAATAAAATTATTATAAATTATTCTAATTGAGTTGTTAATCAAATAAGTCCTGGTTCACTACATTGTGCTGAGTACATATTTGATTCCTGTTATGTGCAGGGCATTAGATCAAGAAAATGAAAATTCTGAACACACAGTCAAAAATCGAGATCAAAACAGCTTTGTAATCTTTTTTTTATATTTTTATATATATATATATATATATATATATATAAATATAAAAGTATTTTTTAGACTTTTTAAAATGCAACTCAACTTTAAATTATACTGAAAATAAAATAATAAATTTACTTACAGCAACAAAAATTGGACAGAACAAATTCTGTGGCAAATACAAATATATTGGCACCATTGCTAGAAAAGTTGTTCATCCCAAATATTACAGTTAAAAGTGGATAAAAACAGTATGACATGAAATCATATGAGAAAGGGATGAAAAGTCAATATTTTTAGATCTGTCATGTGTTCTGATTTTCAAAACCACTGCGTTAATAATAATAATCACTAAATTAACTTTTAAAATCTATAAAGTAAGAACTTGTGCAAGTAATTTTTTTGTCTTACTATTTTGTTTTCCAACTAAACATGAAAACTCAAGTTATCATACAAAAAAGCACAACCACAAATAATGCTTTAGTAATTAAGACTTGGGTAATGTAAGGCATGTTGTGTTATCAGACCATAATTAAATAAGTAGGTCAAGTTCTTTGGCAATAAGCTTTCTCTCAATATTTCAAATCAAACTTACTTAACATACTACTCTAGCATCATTTAGCACAGTGAAGTGCACATACACAGAATCAAATAAAATTTAATTATGATTTTAAAAATTATTTTAAGAGTTTAAGCCCTTAACTGTAAGCCACACATTGAGTTCACACCTGAAAATTAAAGGTGATATTATTCATATTAAATAATTTGTCAAAATAATTTAGTATTAGACAAGTGGTTAAGAATATTTCTTGAAGCTATAAAGTGCATAACTGATGTTTGACATATTTGATTCCATGTGGGTTGATCAGAACATTGGATTAAACCACTCATAAAACCACTAAGCTCATAAAAATTACTTTTACAATTTTTAAAGAATGTTTCAAAATGTGTCAAATTTTTGGTTGTATGGACATTCAATAGCTTATGTTTGGAGAAAAACAAACAAACAAACAAATATCTTCATCTAGGTTTCAAACATCAATAAGCCAGATAGAATGAGATTAGCGGCCCAAAATCAAAGTAAGTTTTGGAGAGAACTATCCCTTTAAAATGTGCATCCTAGTTTTGTCTCAAGCACCACATTCAAAACAACATATTTTTGTAGCATAGTCTCACTAAAAAGACATTTTTGCACAAAGGATGGAATTTAGTTAGCGTTATTTCAAAAGATCAAGAATAATTTGATGTTTCATGACATGGTCTCATTTAACACTCAACCATATGGAAGGACAGAGTGCTTTGTGGTCATTTCCTGTTTTCTTTCTGAACTGTTTTGGACTCTTCATTCAGCCCCCAGCAGAATCACCCATTTCACAGCCAAACTGGGAAAAACTGTCCTCAGCCAAATCAGCCTCTGACCACCAGCAGCCCTTTCACATAATAAACTCCTTCTTAAACTAATGTTAAAAACCAAGTTAGACTCTGATTTAGGATATTGAAATGTGCGCCATAATAACTGAAGTATAAAATTAATGACATCAAATTTTAGGAGCTAATGTGTGAGCAGAACACATTGCAAAGACATACAAGTGATTAAGGAAATACATTCTACATTGGGCTGTGGTATATGATGATATAGCGCAAGGAAAAAAGCCTATCGTTTCATATTATGCTCTATAGTTTTTATCATGGTGTCGCAAAATACGTTTATGGAAAAACTTTAATTAATTTGAGTGCAAAACTACACAGCATTATGGGAATGCAGATATAAACTTGAATGAGAGCACATGAGAAAGTTATTGAATCTTGAAAGTACTTTTACATTTTGCATTTTAATTAGCAATATATTATTTTGTAATATTGCATTTTATTTAGCAATATTTTTTTTATGTTGGACCTGTAACAATTAGTTTTCAAAACGTGTTATACATTTTATTAATATTTTATATTTCTAAATTTTTAAATCAAACATTTGTGTTTAAGTAAATAAAGTCAGAAATGTGACCACATATGAATGAGTTCAAAATGTTAAAAAAAGAAATAGTCCTTTACATGTGGGTAAGTAACATATACAAACTGTCAATTGAATTTACAGAAAACGTACTACATTGTTTTTTATATTTATATATATATCAATCATTATCAGGATATGAGAACTGTCATATCGCCCAGATTAACAATAATATTTCCATATATTGGTGAGGTTTAAATGTAGAATTATCTGGGGATTTAAAGGCATTCATTAGCCACATTAGCAGGAGTACAAACAGGAATGTTCCTGACAGGTGCTGCTGACCTCCATGTGGTTACTCCCTCATGGAGAGCGTTGTCACGATTTAACAGCTGCCATGGTGCAGCAACTGTCAGACATGAACTTCATACGGCCAAATCTGACAGAAGTCACAGCTAAAGAGCTTTCCGCCTCAAAGCATTAGTATGTTAAGCACAAAACGAAACTCAAGACTTTTGGTGGCTCAGTACAAGTATTTTAGTCTCCTTGCGAGTCTCTTAAAGGTAAAGCCGTAGATGATTGATGGCTCCTTTTAAAGAGCCTGCACTCTGACACACATGCCTTCCCTCTGTAATGGAGACACAAACCCCTTGACGTTGCGCTAAAAGCTCAAACTCACGCCTCCAGTTGCAATCTTGACCCTCAAGTCAAACACGCTTCGGAAAACTCAATATTTATGGAAATTCACACCCAAATATGAGCTCAATGTATCTTGGAGCATCTTAGAGCCAGCCTGCAGTTGCAGATGTAGAGGTGTTGCCATGCAGGACAAAAATCTAACTGCAAAGAACAGCCCACCATAGCAGCATCAACACACCAGTGTGTGTTTGTGTGTGTGTGTAGTAAGTAACCAAGGAAACAGTTTGTCTTCAATTCTGAGCACTAAAGACTAAGGAACAGTGAGTTCATTTCATGCTATTTTTCCTCAGGCAGCTCTCTAAGAGCACACTATAAATTGACAGAAATTAAGGTAGAAATTCGTAAATGACATTGGACCTCCACATGCATGAATAATGTGTTATTGTAAGCTGACATAAACCGACACTAATTATCTAAATGCTAGCAGCAAAACATCCAAAAATCAGACAGCATTGTTGTAGAAGAGACACAGGCCACAATTACCCTATTATTTTCATAGACCACTAAATAGACAAAAATCAGAATAGTGTTTTGTTTTATACATTGAAGTTCTCGCCAGATCGGACTTCAGAAAGACTGAAAATCACGTCTTTGTCACCTCTCAAACTAATATGATGGCCGAATGTTTGTGCACTCTCTGATTACTCACATTAAATCCCATTCTTCTGAGCACGAGCCATCTGGAATATGAATACCTACCTTTCCCACATTCCCCCATTACATTATGATGTCTCAATTAACAAACAGTCCATTGTAATGCATCCCAACACAAAAGTGAGAATCACTTACCCTCTCTGTGGCCTTGCTTTTCTGAAACGTTGCTCCCGTTAACCTGCAGAAACAAAACAGCCGTATGGTTAGACTGGCATTTTGTCAATGAACATCTGTGCTGATTCCCAGTATCTTTGGACTTGCTGCCGTTTACCTCCATTACAATGCTGACAAAGACACAGCAGCTAGTATGCTGTCTTGGTGTATTATTTATACTGTCTCTGAGACAGACAGATCTTAAAAGAGAGTCAATGCTGCACACCCTGTCAACGTCAGATAAAGGCCTAAACAGGTCAGTTACAACTGGCCTAATGCAATGCAACCGCAGAATGGAGGTGTGTTTGTCCTGCTATTTACATTCAGATTATAGATATTTTTAGTACAAAATACATCACTATATTATTTGCATGAAATCAGACATGCATGACATTTATGGATAAAGAATAGAATATCACTAACAACTTCTAACCATGTCTGCTAGATAAAAAAAATTAAATAAAATTCAATAAACGAACACAGCAGCATAAGCTATATAATGAAAAAAATGGTTGGAACTGCATGTACTGAACTTGCTTCACATTGATGAAACTTCGTATTACTACTTTTTTTGTCACCTTACCTCTGTAAGGCTGCTTTTTGGTAATATATGCATTGAATAAAGCACTATAGAAATAAAGGTGACCTGGCTTGACAAATGCACCATAGATGCCATTACAGGCAATCACATCAGGCCAAATGGACCTTTTAGCTCTTCTAGGAAGCGGTCACATTCATAACAGCATGTTATCAGCCTATATGGCTTTTGCCCTGAAAAGCTTTTACCTACAAGGCTCCAATTCTATACATAATATTTCTATACCAAACTGAAGGTCTGCTAGAATGATGAGGAATTCCGGAAATAGCACATTTAATGGTCATGTATTCAGGACAGGCTAGTCCTATAATTGTCACTAAAATGCTTCTTTTTGAAATCCTCAAGTTACTTTCAAAAAGGTTCCTGCAGTATTCCTAGATAAATAATTTTGGCTTGCAAGTTAGAACACAGTCGTCCATTATAAAGCTCATTAAGCAGCTTTCTGATCAACAGGCCTCTGAGCTCGAGCAGAGGGCCACAAACTAACGTTCCTCACCGCACAGAACTATACACATTTGGTGAAAACTACCAGCAGCAACATTAACCTTCAAAATACATTAGATACCAACACAGCCACAGAATGTGATAATATTATAAGTAGCAACGAGCGGCGTATATTTATAAGCTCGTTTCCTTTGAAACAGTAAAATACCTATCAGGAAGAGACGCTTCTATTCGCAGCAACGACTCATGAGTCGCTACACTACCTTTTGCTGGGATCGATACCTCCTTTCAATCCATATGCTATTAAGCCACACAGCTGCAAGTTACTTGTATACAAAGCTTTTTAAAATGGGGAACACCAAGTTACAAACTCGCTGTTCTAAAAACGTAACATTGCTAGCGTACCCGATAACGCATTTGGTACGTCCATATAAATTTAGTAGGGGGAGGTGTGACCATGCGTTTTTCAACGGGACCTCTAACATAATTTTGTTCATTCCCAAAGCCATCGCAGTGATATAACGTTACACGGGATTCAAAGACCGCATGTGTAAAACATTGAACGAACTGCATGAGTTTTGCACATCACCGGCGTATTTTAAATGTGTTTGTGTCGTAGGTTCTGGATTATGCTAAACTTAGCAGAAGAGCTCGAGTAGCGCGCGGAAGTTACGCAAGTTCGATAACTTTTGAAGCAACGGTGCATGCACTATTGATCAAATCGTGTCTAAAAGCACAATGAGCCCTGTGGGCGCGCGGTGGTCGATCTGGTCTTACATAATGACGCATGTTAGCGCGTGCTAGCGACCGTAAACAACCACCAGTTAGCTCGCGCGGCTACAGTCATGAACAATGAACACTTACCCTCGATGCCTCCTTTTTCAAACGGAGGAAACTGAGTAGGTATATTGTGCTGACACGGGGGAATGATTGTGTTGTGGGATTTGTGAGTTAGTAGTTTTCTCTGATTACGTCTTCCCACGACAACCTACTTTCTGGGTGGAAGAGGGACGGTGCAAAATGGCTGTCTTTCCTGCATGCACCATCACATTTATTAAAAAGGGGAGTGGGGTGGAGCCTCTGTCGAAATTTTTTACGCCACTATGATGTTTTAGCGTCAAAGTGTGGGTAGAGGTAATTTTAATAATATGTTGTATGTGTCTTTCATGACAGATTACCATTCATACACATAAAACATTAGTTAACGGAAATTAGTTAGAACCCCCCCCCCCCCCCGTCTTTTCAAAGAAATAGATGAGCGACTCTCTCACGTGGTTGTTGAAGTCGATAAAAGCCCAAGAGGGGTCTGCGTGTGTGATAGAGATAAACATCAAATGTGTCTAGCTGTCAAACTGGTTAACGTAACTGTTTTTGCAGTTGTGCTGATATTGTATATCGTATAGAATGCGTAATACAATGAATTTACAATGCCAAATTATTCTTTACAAAAAACTATTACATGTATACTTTAACCACGTTTAACAGCATTACTGAGTGAGACTTTCATACTGTTGCCATTTATATTACTATCTACGTGTGAACAGAATATTTCAAATACACATAATACAAGTCCATTTTACTGTACTGTAGTACTTTTGAATAATGATGTAATTATTATTATTCAGTCATAAACACACAAAAGCATGAGAAAGTGCAAAATGACACGATGTTCTTTCACATATTGATAATTCCACTTCACACGTTTTCTCACATGAAATATGTTTCTTACTGGTGGCATCTAATCAACAGCTTTGCAGGGGTTTTCAAACTGGGGTCCAGAGACCAGGTGGCAGCAAGGGAGAAATATTTGAAGAAAAATCACAAAAAGTAAAAAAATACATATATATTATTCATAAACTAATCATAAACAGAGCGAATTAGTAAAGCTTTTATTTTGCTTATAAGATAAAATGTTTTACTAAACACGCACACAAAATAAAATAAACAGTTAACAAAATATTATTCAAATAATGTAATAACAATAATAATACAATGGTTAAATAATATGCATACTTAATCCAAAATTGGTTTAAATACAATTTCTGTTAAAAAGAATTAAAAAAAAATGAATGTATAAATAAATGCAGGACATTTATTGATAAAGTAACTTCGGCTTCCGTGGTCTCTAATATACAATAAAAGATTCCCTTTTTAATCTATCCAGCTATTGACCCCCCAAAACAGAAGAGGGCAATGTGGAGGATCTGTAGCTGGCGCGAAGAAAAGCTCACAGCGCGTCTCTTTCATGTGTAGTTGTTATGTGGGAGTCGCGACAATGAAAGTTCAGTGAGTGACACGTTTGTACTTCGTTTACACGAGGAACCATGTCGAGTGTTTTAGCGAGAATTTTATTTTATCCCACTCTCGCTTACAATGTCGTCATGGAAAAGATGTCCTACAGGCAGTGGTTTAATCGCGTGGATGCGACTGTCATTCTCGGTGCTCTCCCATTCAGGTCAATGACAGAAGAGGTAATACTTGACATTTACAGTTTTGATGAGAATTTCCTAATTAAAATGGGCATACGACAACATACATAATATACCATATTAACGTTATCCCTTTTCAGTACCTTTGGTTTCAATTAATGTCGTATTCTCTTTTGATTAGTTGGTCCAAAATGAAAAAGTAAGAGGAGTAATTACCATGAATGAAGAATATGAGACAAAGTATTTCTGCAATTCAGCTGAGGTAAGTATCTCTGCTAACTCTTTCAGTTGTACCCTACAGTTAAGGATTCACAGTTGTTGTTGTTATGGCTGGTTAAAATACACAGAATAATTCTTTATAGTTTAAAAGTTTACTTTAATTCTTTTAGTTTAAGGACTATTGTTTGTTAACACTTTACTGTAGGACAAGGCTTCATATGTTAGAAATAAACAACTCCCAATGAAATCATTTATTAATCTTGGGTGATGTTAATTAATTTCTTGGTTAATGTTTGATAAGCACTTATTAATGTTTAAAATAGCACTTCGTGTTGATTTGCTTAATGTCTACCCAATTGTATGTCGCTTTGGAGAAAAGCATCTGCCTAATGACTAAATGTAAGTGTAATAACTAATTAAAATCAGATAATATATATTTTTACTACAGTTAACAGCTTACTAATGAGGCCTTATTGTAAAGTGTTACCCTGTTGTATTTTATAAATGTTATTCAGTTTCATTTATTTGAAACATTTGTTTTATTCAATACATTTATGTGCAATAATGTAATACACAAAAATATATATTATGATATAACAGGAGTGGCAGTCTGTTGGCGTTGAGCAGATCAGACTGGACACTGTGGACCTGACAGGTGTTCCCAGTCTTGAGCACATCCACAAGGGTGTGGATTTTGCCTTGAGACACAGAGAACAGGGCAGCAGTGTCTATATTCACTGTAAGGCTGGCCGCTCACGCAGTGCAACTATTGCAGCTGCATACCTCATCAGGGTGCGTATGAGTCTCTATATGTCATGAACAATAACAAAAGCATCATACTCCAGCTCTTTGTCATAGGTAACCACTGAAAATGGTAGTTGTCATTTTGTGTTTTGTAAACCTGTTCTCATAATCTGTAGTCCCATAAAATTGTTGAAGGGGAATTTTTGGAGAGGAAAACTGATATTGCTGTTTAAAGTGATGCTGATGACTTCTCTATATGAAGCACACATATGCAGAATACAAAAGGACTTCTCTTTTTTTATTAAACCAAACAAATTCCCCTTAGAGTCGTACAGTTTACAATTTTTTTTAAAGGAGTCATTAGTTTTCTGAGGTCTGATTATCAAGGTTTTTACATCAGAAACATCATAATATAAAACTAGCATGCTATTTTCTATTCTGTTTTGACCCCCCCCCCATCAGAACACAGTTTAAATAGGCATGGAGAATTGAAGACATACAAATAAATGCAAATAAATAGTGTGATTTCCTTAAATTTTTTTGCAGGTTTAAAAAAAATGTTGAAAAGCACCTGTGCACCCACAGATGTGAACTGCATGTACTTGGAGTCCACATCCTTTGAAAATGGACACTGCTGTGATTTAAGTTTAAAACAAATAAAAACTCAAATCAAAAATCTGTAATAACAGAAAGTGTTAATAACAACAACAAATATTAATATGCAATAAAAAACAAACAAATGCACTGTAAAATCAAATCAACGAAGGACCTAATGTTGGGATCAAAAAGATGACAATGTAGGGTATGTTGCAGAGTGTCTTGTTGTCTTCAGAGCCATCTTCATTGTTCATAGATTTACATACAACATGTGAATCGGTGAGCGGGGCTAAACAAGCATTTCATTTTGGCAAATTGGCTTAACTATATTAAGACTAACAAGAAAGTTACAGGATGTTTTTATTGTACAGCGACCACTTGTATATCAGAATATCAATAGAATTTAGATTTCTTTTTTTTTTGATGATGCAGTTGCATTGTGTACAAAGGTACGTGTATATTGCATTGACAAGGAAAAGAATCCTTATAACACAGAGTCATAGTCTTTAAAATCTATGTAAGATGTTAAACCAAGACTGAAACAATGTCTTCATCATTTAAGGGGACCAGTTTGTTAATTTCCGATACAATACAACAACAACTACTATTTTTAGGTTGCTGTGTGTGTAGTAACTGCAGGGTTGGGGTACAATTTAATGGGTAATTTAATAAATAATAGAAATAATTCTCATTAACTTTCAGCCAGAGCTATATTCCTTTTAGCAACAACCAAGAAGATTTAACTGCTTTCATTAATTCAGCGTGACTTATAATCACCACACAGAATCATCTCACAGAAGGATTTTCATTGTGAAGCTACACAAACATCAATGTCATTATTGTCCGATTAAATCAATTTGCTTTTGAAACTGATTTTTGCATAGCTTATCAGTGAACTGTGGCTCTGTGTAGTAAATGCTGCTCCATCTGAAAGTAATTTCTGGAGGTTTACTGACAAAAATGCACATGAAAATCAACTTCAAATAATCACCCAGCCCTAGTTAAGAGACTAACCAGCTAGGCAACCTTGTAATCCTAGGTCCAAATAAGGCAGCATATAACGGTCACTAAAATTAACTTTCTGTTGTGTCTTGCCCAATCAGCATACATTTGCATTAATGATAGTTTCTGTTGTGTTGGATTAGTCCCTGCTCTAAAATAGAAGTTACTTTAGTTCCCCCAAAAAGACTTCTTATAACTGAAATTGTTTCCAGTTCCTGCAGTGTGAAGTTGTGAACACATCAAAATGCAGGTAGTTCTATGAACATTTCACCAGTCCAAAAGCCACAAATGTCTGTGGTGAATATGGCTCTGTGATAAACCTCTATTTTTTTTCCACAGCTACACTGTTGGAGTCCAGAGGAAGCGTGTAAGATGCTGGCCTCAGTCCGGCCTCACGTGCTGATCCGCTCAGCCCAGCTGGAGATGCTGCAGGAGTATTACAAGCAAGTTTGTGATTCAGAATCCAGCTAGAAGATGCACTGTGTACAAATGTTAATGTTTATTCTGAATCTCATATACTGTACAACAGCTGTTCTGAACTGGCTCTGCACATTATGTCTTCCTTTATTTAATACACCTCATTACGATCATCAGCTTAGCTGCATGAATTGAAATGTATGTGTCAGACAAGAGAGTTGACAATCACTGTTGTACAGCACAAATGAGTTGTTTTTTTTCCTCGTTGGAGTGTATATTTTTCTATATATTCTTTTTAGAGTTTGTGTACTGTACATAAAAGCAGTAATAATGTCCATCTGAATCAATCGTCAATTTGTGAATAAAACCATCACCACTTGTCATTTCTGTATATTCAGAAATTTTAAGCGGAAAATATTATTTACTTTTATATGAGGATTTTAATTTAAATTTTAATGGAACCAAACAAAAAGGTGTACAACTGGTCCTGTACTGATTATGAAACCGTACGAAATACATTTCTATAAATTAAATGGAAAACAATGATATGTGGTGGTCTATATAGCACATTCCACACACAATGGTAATTCAAAGTGCTTTGCTTGAAAAGTAAACAACAAAGTATAAGAAATAAAAACAGAATGAAAATGAATTAGCAATGATTAAAATGATGAACATACAGTACACAAATAGTGTGATTAATCAGACGCACAGTGCTCGTTCATTAAATGCACAACAAAACGTGTTTTAAGCCTTGATTTGAATGTGCCCACTGTTGGCATAATAGCTGAAATGGGATTTGCTCTTGGTGTTTCTAATTTACTTGATCCCAATGATCTGAGTGATCTGTTAGGTTTGTGTTCAGTGAACATATCTGCAATGTATTAAGGTGGTCATTTAGTGGTTTATAAATAAGTAACAATACTTTAAAATCTATATTAAATGTACACTGTAAAAAATGCAACCCTTTCACCTCATTTCAATGCAAATCAATTAAGTTAACTTAATGGTTTTTGCAATTTTAAGTTGATTGACTATAAAACAATTGTCATCCCTAAAAAAAACCTCAAGAACTGTGTTGTTTCAGCTCATTTCAAATAAGTAGTTTTAACAAGCAGCAAAAGTATTTTTTGTGTGTAACTGGAAGCCAGTGTAAGGCCCAAGGACTGGTGTGATGTGCTCTGATTTTCTGCTTCTGGTCAGAATCCTGGCAGCAGCATTCTAGTTGAGTCTACAGTAATCCACCCTGCTGCAAGATACACATTTACTTCTTATTTGTTTTCACATTCTCTCTTTGTTTAACTTATGAAATTTTAGGTGCATCCAACTTTTAAATTCATCAGTGCATTGTCAGAGGGCATCAATGGGGCTGTACTCATTAGGCGATAGTAAATCTGAAATCAATTGGCTCAGTGGGAGCATATAAAGGTTGAACGGGAGAGGTGCCAGAATTGAGCCTTGTGGGACTCCACATGTCATAGTTGTCCACCTCGACCTATGGTCATCTACAGTATACTGAAACAGTAACCTCCCCTCAAGATAAGATCTGAGCCATTTGTGGACCATCCCAGAAAGCCTGGCCTAGTATTTTAGCCTATTGAGAAGCTATGATTGACAGTGTCAAATGCAGCACTGAGATCAAGTAATACCAACACTGTTAATTTGCCTGTCGCTGAATTTAGGCAAATATTGTTTATTATCTTTATGAGAGCTATCTCTACTGTGATATGGGTGGAAACCAAACTGAAAATTGACCAAGCATTCATTAGAGCTTAGGAACTTGTTCAGTTGATTGAAGATTTGAGATTGGTGTACAGTCGCTCAATATGGTGTTATCCAGGTTGTTCTGTCAGGAGGGGATTAACAATTGCTGTTTTCATTGAGTTTGGTAAAGGCCCAGAAAGAAGTGAGACATTTATCATTTCTAGTAGATCCACTTAAAAACAGCTTAACTCTGTTTTAAAAAACGATGTGGGTAGTGTGCCAAGGCAGAAGATTGATGTTTTAATATTCTGTAAAATCTCTTTTTACCATCAATTGCCTTGAAATCTGGCATAATGACTGATTGAGTCTGGCTGACATCATCACAACGTAGCTGATTGGACGAGCTGATTGCCTTTCTGATATTTATTGAGTTCATCAGTAAAGAACTGAGTGAAATCATTGTATTTGCTTTCAAACAGAAGTTCACTGGGAATCTGACTACTGGAGTTTGTGAGTCTCTCTACTGTTTCAAAGAAAAATGTGAGTTGCTGTTAAAAAAGGTTTGAAAAAAAGTCTTTATGTATTTTAAAATGTACAGCAAAGTTTGTCTCATATTACTACCTTTATTTGTACTGCTGTTGAGGTTCTCCAGGGTGTTTTTTGTCTGCCAGTCTTCTACCGGGCTCTTAACAGGAGCATCCATGACATTCTTAACTTTTGAGTTAAACAAATCAAGGAGAAGATCAACAGTCTGCAGATAGGCTTGGTGTTAGAGATATGGCCTTCATTGCACAAGTGTTCTCATTTAGTCATTTCTTTCTGACAGAGACAGATCAATTTTCATTGGTTGAAGTGATCAATGCAGTAAAATACAGAAATGTTCACATCATTTCAACAGTAAATCAGATGATTTGACCCTTATAAGCAGGGCCAGATAGAGTCAGCAGGAGGTTTTTTTCTTGCTATTTCTTCACAGAATTTGGTACAACAACTGTGGATATATGCGGAATGACTTAACACATGAAATAAAGAATTACTTTTAAGGTTTACAATCAAAATCCAATTAGAACCACTTGTTTGGTAAACAAAGCTACAGCATCTTTCTCTGATAATGCATACACTAAAAGACAAGAAATATACTTTACAAATTATAATATACATAAATGATCTAAACATTTGCATATTATTCAATACTCTTACTGAAATTAATATAAAAAGTGAATAATTGTAAAATTACACACAATTACATGAGTCAATAAATGTTAAATGATGGCCTCAAAAATTTATTCAGGCACAGATCGTGTTGGCCAGCAAATCTATGTCCATGTCTGTGTGGGTACATGCTGTGTCAGATCAAAGTATTTAAAACAGTTATGAGTTCTTTTGCAGCATTGAATTATTGAATATGAAAATCCCAAGCAATAGCAAAACTTTCAAATTCAGAGGAGACTAACAGTTCTGTAAAATCATCAATTAAAGCTGGTGAATATTTTGGAGGCCTGCAGATATTGATAAGTAAAATGTGCAGAGCACCCTTTGGTGCTATAAACAGATATTCCAATGATGAATACTTACCAAATGGCACTTGCTTGTGCTGATAGATGTTATTAAATAGAGCAGTTTGCATCCACTTCTCCTATCAGCTATGCAGACTCATATAAGTAAAGTTATGAGGGGTAGACTCACTGAGAACTGTTCACCTACAGCTGTCATCTAGCCATGTTTTCATCAAGAATAAGTGATTTAACAGATGTTTAAGTTTTTGTTTTATCCCTACACCAGTCTCTCATTTAAATTTAATTGGCAGCAGATCAGAAGGGTTTGCTATACGTGAAATATTTCTATTTTATGAAATATATGATCAACATTTTACCCTAGATCTTTAACTTGTAAAGCCTCTAAATTAAGCCTGATCAAAACGTTGCTCAGAATCAGTAGATGAATTTAATATCATCTTACTTTTTGGCAAAATATCAACCTCAACAAATTGCATATTTAAGGTAAGTTTAAATTAAGTAAGTCACCTCAAGTATGAGCTACAGTATGCTTAATGGGTCATGAAACCTGATATCAAATATTATGCTAAATATTTATTTTTTATGCATGTATTGCCCAAAATTACTACTGTTCATTTATTGTTACCATTTTGTAAATCCAGACTGTAAAATGCAAAATAAAGACAAAATAAATGTCTGTTCTTCCAAATTAAACCTGCTGGTCTTCATCGCTGGGTCCAATGTCCCATGTTTATCATGTCACACTTCACACTTGGTGAACTTCACTGACCCCAGTTTCGACCAGTGACCCTCACAGGCCCAATGTCTTCAGGTGACTCTCACCAGCCGTGGTGACAGTCCGTTGTTACAGTCTCCTGTCAGCTGTTGTGGAGTCTGATGTCGGAGAGAAAAAAAAGAGTTCCTGAGTCTGGTGGACCTGCACTTCACTTTCCTGTACCTCTGGCCCGAGGGGAGATTGAGGCAGCTCTCATGTGGACTCTGCGATGCTAGATGCTTTACAGAGAGGGCAAAGGAGTCCTGATGATCTTAGACCCAGTTTTCACTACTCTCTGCAGGCGTTTGCGGTCCATGGCAGTAGAGCTGCTGTACCATGCAGTGATGCAGCTGGTCAGCATAGACACAACAATGTAGCTGTAGAAGTTGCTGTGGATCCTTGGTGACATGCTGCTGAGCTTTTTTCACTAGCTGTTCATCTGGGCTGTTTATGTAGCATATTTGCATTTAATGTTTATTATTTCCATAAATCTGTTTTGCAGAAATACAGTGTGCAAAATTGCAAGACTGCTGAGGAAATAAAATCCTTTTACATAAATGCTACAAAGGCAAAATAATAGGAAACAGTAATAGTAATAGGACACATTAACAGTGAATGTGGTTTACAATTATTGATATCAGTATGACCTTATTTATTCATTTAAAAAAATTAACAATCTTTTTATGTTTTTTTGTCAAATCCCCTTCTGCATTTCCAATTCGGCCAGGAATATTGGCACATTTGGTAAATATGAGCCTATTTACCTTGGAATTGGAATGGGGGGAGATCTCATTATGAAAGACATTCCATTCTTTATATTTTCTGGCCCATGTTGACCCTTGCATTTCTCACATAATTTTCTAGGGTTCAGGTCTGTGCACTGGGATGGGCATGACAAAACTTTTTATTTTTTACTTATTATAATGTTTATAAAAATTATTTTATGACCCAGATTAGTTTTTAGTGTTTGTTTTGGATCATTGTCCCAGTATGAACAATCTAAGCAGAAGACTTTATTTTAGTAATTGCTTACATTTATATAGCACTTTTCTGGACACTCAAAGCGCTTTACACATTTCTTAGGGGAATCTCCTCATCCACCACCAGACCACAGAGAGTCAGGTTCTTGGTTTAACGTCTCATCCAAAAGACAGCGCTCACTGAGCAGTATAGAGTCCCCTTCACTATACTGGGGCGTTAGGACTCACACAGACCGCAGGTTGAGCGCCCCCTGCTGGCCTCACTAACACCACTTCCGGCAGCAACCTAGCTTTCCCATGTGGTCTCCCAGGTACTGACCAGGCGCAGCCCTGCTTAGCTTCAGTGGGTGACCATGTGCACAGCCCTGCTTAGCTTCAGTGGGCGACCATGTGAGAGTTGCAGAGAGCTAGCTGCCGACGTTAGCTGTTGGTGTGATTCATTCATTTTCTTTTGGGCTTAATCCCTTTATTAATCTGGGGTCGCCACAGCGGAATAAACCGCCAACTTATCCAGCATGTTTTACGCAGCGGATGCCCTTCCAGCTGCAACCCATCACTGGGAAACACCCATACACTCCCATTCACACACATACACTACTGACAATTTAGCTTACCCAATTCACCTATAGCGCATGTCTTTGGACTTGTGGGGGAAACCGGAGCACGCGATCATGGGGAGAACATGCAGACTTCACGGAGAAATGACAACTGACCCAGCCGAGGCTCGAACCAGCGACCTTCTTGCTGTGAGGCGATCGTGCTACCCACTGAGCCACCATGACGCCCTGATGTGATTCATTAGCCAAAAAACACATTTAGTACTCCAGATAAGCCTGGTGATCAAACTTCTTGCATTATTTGAGAATAAAATGGCACAACTAACTAACTAGCATTTTAATCACATAATACAGTCTGTCAAAATACTCAGATGTAATTGAATATATATTTTAAATACGCTTAAATAAACTACAGAACAAGCTGGTCTCAAACTATTGCAAGAAGATATTTTTACTATTTAATTTAGACTAAATGACTAGTTTAGTTATTATAAAGTTATTATAAAGAACAACAATCATAAGAACAATAGTAACAAAGTTAAGACACATGCCAAAAGCCAGTGGAGAAAGAAAAACAAATAAACAAAAATTAATGAACTTAATGAAATTATTTTTGTTATGCCTAGCAAGGACAAAGACATTTGAAATAGTCACAAATTTGCATTTGCGTTAAGAATCATAAAAGAGATGCTAAACAAAATGCTAAGTTACCGCCAGAAGATAGCAGCAGCGCACTGCGGAATACCAGTGCCAGTCAACCGCAGTAAAAGTCTCGCGAGGAAGGACGCGGTGTGGGTGTAAAGATGGCGGCCTCCTTGGTTAGATTTGTCCGCAACGGATTTGGCAGAAGTTTGAACGGTAAGAATCAAAAAGGGGCAGTGCTGACCAGTTAAAGATGAATTATAACTTATTTCACAATTGTTGCCCCCATGCATGACGCACAGCCCTCTCTCCTGTGGTTCAGACACGTCTTCGCGGTTGACCTTTCCTTTTGCTGCTAGCAGGCATTACAAACACACTGAACAATACTGACACTGTCGACACATTTATTGTTATAACATGCTTTAAAGACTACAAAGCGTCTCCTATTCGGAATTATACAATTACGCTGTCATTAGGGTTGTTTTGTAAATGACAGCACACAGTGTCGTTATTCGTTTTGAATATGACCGGACACAAGCTAACGTTACAAATTGTGATTATTTGGGACCTAATCTGAATTTGACACTGTATTACAATCCATTAATTTCTCACAATCTCTCACTTAGTTGCCAGACAGAGCGCTGCGATTGTCCAGACGAGATCAACGACAACTGAAAGCAGGCGTGAGTAAATTTGTGGAAATCTGTCATTGTTCATGGAGCTGTTACTGGTTTTTCTTGATTAAATGTCTTTTTTGCTTTAGCTACTGTAAGGCCCAAGGATCCAGTCACCCATTCCCAGCTTTCAGAGTTTGGAGAATACATCGCAGAGATTCTCCCCAAATATGTGCAGCAAGTTCAGGTCAGTAAAAATGTTTTATTTGGCATATATTGAGGTTTAACCAAAACCGTTCTCTCATTTAGAGCCTTTTTTTTTAATTCTAGGTGACCTGCTTTAATGAGCTGGAGATCATGGTCCACCCAGAAGGTATTATTCCTGTTCTCACCTTCTTGAAGGATCATACAAATGCTCAGTTCCGCAATCTGGCTGATCTGACAGCTGTGGACATCCCTTCAAGGCAGAACCGCTTTGAGGTAAAGCTCAGTCTCAACCGAGAAGTGTCCAAAAACATTGTTTTACTCACATGTTGATTTCATGTGGGGTTTTTTTGGTCAATAAAATATAGCATCTTTTAAGAGATTTTTAAAAGTTAATGTTGGTTTACTGGTACAAAGTACATTTGTTGAGTAAAACATTCATTCGTGTTTTATTTGATAAATTTCAGATAATTCAAATATGAGTCCGGATAGGAAAAAGAGAAAAATTCATATCCATTATACAGAACATTCTTTGACCTGATCTGCAATGGACTGATCATCAAATTTTTCCTTTTCAGATAGTGTACAATCTGCTGTCCTTGCATTATAACTCTCGTATTCGAGTAAAGACCTACACAGATGAGCTGACTCCTCTTGACTCCTCTGTGCCTGTGTTCCAGGCGTCTAACTGGTATGAGAGAGAGGTATGTGTCTCAGTGTAAAGACATGAGGTTTTATAAGCAGGTCTTGTATATTACAGACAGCAATGAAAAAATGTGTTTTAGAAACTCCTGCACAAGTTGCAAAGTTAATGCAGTGGTGCCCCTGAGATCATGCATCTTAGCTTTATGTGATGTTTGTGTGTTTTTTTTAATTTAAGCATTGTTGTTTCATTCTGAAATATTTTTTTTATTACAGGTTTGGGACATGTTTGGAGTTTTCTTTTCAAACCATCCAGATCTGAGACGCATCTTAACAGATTATGGATTTGAAGGTCATCCATTCAGGAAAGATTTTCCATTATCTGGATATGTGGAGGTAAGTGCATTGAATATTAGGTCTGTATATAATATAGAATATATAGAATAATAATATTCTACCTGGTATTAACGTATTTGTAGGGATCAAATAGCAAGTTGTCTATCAAGATGCAGTACCATTTCCACTTGTATTCACATGTGATTATAATTAGGTTTTGTGACCACTTGTGCTGATTTCCTCAGAACTTTTCCCTCATCTCTTTCATGGGAGCACTGAATGAACGATTCAAGCTATTGAATTACACAGTAATTACACAGCTTATGAACAGTGAGCAGGAAAGCAAACAAATGTAAATGCATGTGGATGGCAACTCTGATTTGGATTCTAATCCATGTGTTTTGGTAGACCAGGCAAGTGTATTTATATAGCACATTTCATACATATTAGCAGTTTACAGCACTTTACATATACAGTGTACATTGCACAGCAGTATGAGTATATTGTTTTGGTTGGCTTTCTCAAACGGATATCCCATAATGATCTCATGTCATCAGTAAGAGGAGAGATGTTTTTTTGCAGATGTTTGATTGCCATCAACCACATGACTGTTTGCCCTATGAAAGCAATCAGATTGAATGTATTTTTGACTACCTCTGAAGTGGTCAAAAGTGGAAACGCCGTCTCTGCTTTTCCACTCTAAAAGCATTTCTGTTTCAAAATAAATGCTGTTGCTGCCGCACTTTTTACACACCCAAAAGTAATTTAAGACTGAAATATTGTATATTGTAAGTTTCCCCAACAACATAAAGCTTCAAAATATTGATTTTTCAACTCTAATGATGTTAATGTGTAATTCAGCACTCAATTAGCATTTGAGTAGAAGCCACAGCTACGTCACAGTAGCATTGCTAACACGTAGTGAAAAATGAGTGTCATCCATGGAATAAAGAACAATTGTTTTCTGGTGCCTTTGGATGTCAGTCTGATCTCTTATTTTTATTGGCTATAGCTATCAAAGATGCCCAGCGAAGATAAACACATGAGTTTATGCCATTAAACTGTTTAATGCAGTTAAAGCATTAAAGGTGCCCTAGAATTAAAATTTAGATATACCTAAGCATAGTTCAATTATAAGAATTCACTACATGGAAATGATATACAGTAAGCCTCATACACCATCGTCTCCTCATTGTCATGTAAATCCTGTGAGTGTAAAATCCTGATGAAAAACAGGCCAAAATCAGAACAAAACACTGACTCTGATAATCAGGATCTTTAATATGCACTCCCCAGGCAGCGCTTGATTGGCTACACCATTTTCTATTGAGATTACAACAGATTACCTCATGCTATGTGTGTGTGTGAAAGAGAGAGAGAGAGCAAATACTGACACAGCAAAGCATCAAAGCAGAGTTCAATGTTCAGAACCTTTCCGAATAGGGTCAAAACTGAGCTTTTCGTTCTAGAGCGAACTCCTGTGTTTATAAATGAGTATATAAAGCTGTTTCTGGAGATTTTTTTAACTTACCTAAGCCACATACCTACTATCTAGATATCAGAGAACAATCTAACACATTGAATCCATGAACTCTATGGAACTTTTATTTGGTGTAAACAGTAGTGCTACATAACATTCTTATAAGTAGTTCATAGAGGGCATTATATATCAGCATTAAAGTTAAGGCATAACCTTATTATATAGTTGTTTGTCTTGGTAATAATAGCTCACATCTAGCTGTGTTTTTGTCCTTGCTTCTAGCCGTTGGTCCGTAATACACTGAAATCATTTGACAAATATTGATATTCAATGTAAATGCCAAGTACAGCATGTTTTTGATGCAGTCTGACTGCTACTGCTGAACTGTCACTTTTTGGCAATTTGTAGACCCAGCTAACAAAGTGCATCCCCTCTGTTTATACACACCAAAATGGCCTGTTCAAATACATTTGAATTCTGAAAAAGTTTTAAATTATTAGTTATTTTAAATGAGAATATTCCCAATATTATTGTTACTACTATATTTTTGATCAAATAAATGCAGCCACTGTGAGCAGAAGACTCAAAAGTATGACACCATGTTAAAGGCTAGGTCACTGGTGTATTCATTTGTTTTTTTTTTTATTTCAGGTGCGTTATGATGATGAAGCGAAGCGGGTTGTGGCAGAACCCGTGGAGCTGGCTCAGGAGTTCCGCAAGTTTGACTTGAACAGTCCATGGGAAGCGTTTCCTGCATACCGGGAACCCAAAGACGCACCCAAGCTGGAGTCTGGGGATAAACCAGAAAAGTAAACCTCTATGTGCTGTGACTCTGGAGAGCTGTAATCATGCCCTCAGATTAATCCTCGGAACATTATTTATGTAAATAAACATTGTGCTACATCTAAATAAAACATTTAAAATAACTCGTTTCTTAATTGTGTTATTACAAGACAAGTGCAATGCTTGTTTATTAATATAAGTAAATACCTAACTACACACAAAAGGACAGACACAAATATGTGTATGTGTTTTTCAGTATGGTGAATATAATGCTATGCAATACATTCTACAATTTCAAGACTGACAAAATCAGCAAGTTCATCATAAAATGAAAATGTACTCTCCATTTGCTCAGCCTCAAGTGGTTCCTTTGAGATTCATTCAAATATTTATATATTTGAACACAAAATAAGATATTTTAAAGAAAGCTGGAAACTGGTAACCATTGACTTCCATAGTATGTTTTTCCTACTATGGAAGTCAATGGTTACCAGTTTTGAATAAATATTTTGTTTTCAAAAGATAAAAGAAACTCAAAAAGCTTTGTGACAGGTGAATGGCAGAATTTTCAGTTTTGGGTGAACTATCCCTTTAACTTTTGCTAAATATTTTTGTCAGATATGAAATCCTGAGCTTGTTGCTTCTACAAATAATGCTTGAATAATTAAATTAAAATAAAATTATCTCTTTGATAAGTGTTTTCTTATTCAGCAGTTAAATGTGCATGTAGCCAAATGCCTTCACGGTTTTAGATGCTCCAGTTACCACTACAAAAGATAATAAATCACACCAACAGGTTATTTCCAATGAGATTTTTATCTACAAAATGATGAGTTTTACCCACTAAACAGCTTAATTGCCATTCAAGAATGTCACTGCACACAGCAAAATTATAGGTGTAGGAATCTCTCCTCCATAATTAACTGCAGCTTATCCATTTACCAATCTCATTACAATTTGAGGCAAGTCAGCTACTCTGTAAGAGCACATAAATTACCTCTTGAAAGAGCAGAATCATCCAGTATATATCAGCTGCTGGCTGCTAGTGTGGTCTCTCATTCCCTCTGAGACTTATTTAGCAACAATTATGCTCATGTGTGTGTGTTCTTGATGGTGTCAGTTGAAGCTTTGTACACTTAGAGAAAACAGTTTTGCACATTTGGTAAAATCTGATTTAAAAAATTTGTGGGAAAAAAATCAGTTTAATTATTGGATTCAAGTTTGATCCTGAATCTAAACACTCTTCTCTATAATACGTACTTTAATACTTTAAACTGTATGTTCTTCCACCCATCTGTTTGACAATACAAAAAGTATTATCTGCTTGTTGCTTTGTGTGGTTCAATATAAGCTTGTTTAACATTTAATCTATAAAATGTTGTATATATTTTCATTCTACATTTTTAGATAGTTTAAATTCTATTAAAGGCTTAGTTTACCCCCATTTAATAAATTCTGTCAATAATTACACACCCTCATGTCATTCCAAACCCCTGAGACCTTTCTTCTGAACAAATTAATATCTTTTAGATGAAATTCGAGAGCTCACTCATCCTCCATGGACAGCAATGGTCTGGAGAGATTCAAAGTCCAGGAAACGAACCAAAAAGATTGTCAAACTGACTTCAGTGATTCAACACCTTTGTGCATAAAAAAAAAAAAAGACTTTGATTACATTTGTTTTCTCTTCTGCATCAGATCATGTTGCACATTTACTATGGGTAGTATGCTGTATTTCCATTAGAGTCAGCAGCGCAACACAGTGGTATTTCCAGTAGTAAATGCACACCATCATCTGATGCGGAAGTCATTTTAACATTTTTTTTTTTTTTAAGTGTTCTTAGAGCTTCGTATAATTACAGTTGAACCGCTAAAGTCACATGTAATGTGTTTACAATGTTTTCATTTGCTTTGACCTATGGAGGATAAGAGAGCTCACAGATTTAATCTAAAATATCTTAATTTGTGTTCAGAAGATGAACAAAGGTCTCAGGGGATTGTGACGGCATGAGGGTGAGTAATTAATAACAGTATTTAATTTTTTGGGTGAACTTGTGCTGGTTCTTTAGGTTCCAATACCTTTTTAAAATATACCAGTGAACATTAAATCGATTATTCATTAGCTGTTAGTTACTAGTACTTCATTAGACACCGCCTTATACGTAGACACTAGAACCTATTCATTAAATATTAGATGCTGATAGTACCTATTCAATAGATAGTTATTTACTGAACACTAGTATCTTTTGTAAATGTAACAATTAGTAACAATTCCTTTTTTACCAATCTTATTAGTCACAAATGCATTTTTTTTTTAATCGTTTAATGACAATATATTTTTCGGCATAGGTCAATAGCAACAATTTGAAATTTACCAATAACAATAAAGTCACTATTGAACTAAGTATCTAGTATCTAATTAATATGTAGTTTTACAAAGTTAATATTAGTGTCTATTGACTATTGGATACTTAAAAGTCTGTACAATAGGTAGGAGTATCTAAGGAGTTATCTAATATTAAGAACTAGTATCTAAAGCATAAATACTAGTAACGTTTTTTAAATGCACTGAAAAATTAAACACTAGTAGCTAATGAAGAAGTACTTGGTGAAAAAGATACTTGTTGCTGAAAAATAAATACTAGTACACTCTGTCACTGGGGTGGTATATTTTGGTTAAATATTGGTAAAGGTATATTTTAGTGCCAAAAGAGTGCATATAGTGTAAAAGTTTACCCTTTGTAGTCCTTTGTAGCCCTTTTGTGGGCAGTGGGCTGACGCACCATTGTGCTTTGGGCATCCCAAGTCCCTCACTTTCACAGTCCATGATGTCTTAGTACACGATATAACTACAGAAGAGTCAAACTTTATCACAACTTTTTTTTTTTTTGAGCGAGATGCTAATGGTGTAATCCGATTAAATGATTTATGCTAAGCTAAGCTAAAAGTGCTTCTGCCAGACAGGGAGATCAGCTGAATGGATTCACAAATGGTAAAACTCAACTCCAAAATTTCCAAAAACGTAGAGTGATCCCTTAAGGCAAAAATAAATCTTTAAAAAGAGGTGTATCTCTTTTGAAGAGGTACCACTTCAGAGATAGCACTACATACTAGCATCTAGTAGCATATGCTAATGGGTGCTTTATATGTGTGTTAGATTAAATGTTAAAACAACTTCCCATATATGATTTTTATCAAAAACTGTACTTGGCTTTTAGGCTTTTTATAACTTCAATCAAACAAATTCATCTTAAATTTCCCCAGGCAGCTCCTTGATCTCGATGGCTGAAAACTAATCTGATCTGCTAATTTTGTTCCAATACCTCACAAAGCCAAAGACATTCATGGTACAATCAAGCTTATGTGGATTTAAAAAGAAACAAAATGTGTTCCATAATAACATAATCACTTATGATAATTAAATAGCTCAATTTAATGGTTCTGAACATATATTTGAACAATACTTTATTTTAATCAAAATATGCGTGAAATATAGACAACATTATGGGTTAATAATATGGGTTACATTTCTGAATTAAATGTATAACCCAATTAAACCCAGCGGTTACATTTCTCCATGTTTTACCTATATCAGAGTTGCAATGACTTATTTTTAAAGAGTAGGAGTGACAACACTATATATTTTATATTAAGACTAAAGCAGAAAATACAAAACATACACTTTACATTCAGAGCTTTTATTTGGCTTGCTTCTGGGGACCGGCTTCTTTCACAATATGAATCCAGCTTACACTGAAACCACTTTTACGGTACTTAAAGTAGCTCATACTGCACAAACACTGAAAATCTTATCCAGCTTTCTTTCACAAAGTTTATTGACTGGATTAAACCCATACAGAAAAAAGTACATAAGACCAGGCACAGGATTAGAAATGCAAACATTCACTTATATAGAAATGGATAAAAAATAAAAACACAAGTATTTACATTTTGGAATTGTGCACTTCATAAATATGCTTAACCTAAATAAATCTTTTTGGCCATATACACACAACAGCACAAACCAGAAGAATTATATAAACTTATTGATAACTTTGATAGAATTTCTTTTTTCCAAAATATAAACAATATTTGTTGAACGGTTTTCAAAAATCGTTAGCATCAGTTGGTGTACAGTAAATGTATTTGGCAGTGAACAAAATCATTTCATTCTTGCCATACAGTGAATTTACAGAAGCAATCCTCAGTTTAAATGTGTAGTGCTGTTCCAAAACCAGGAAAAAATGGTTGACTGACTACATGAATCATGATTTACTGGAAAGCAAATGTTGTCATCACTTTAATTATCACTTTACATCAGAAACAAATTAATAAAAAGCAAACTGAGTTTTCGTGCAAAATTTTCGTGCAAAATTTTTAAAGACAACACAATTTTGTATTTGAAATATGCATGCATTTAATAACTTCATTAAATCTGAGAGATTATAGAAACTGTTTTGAGCAGAAACTGTCAAATGAATGGCCTCTGCCAAGTGCTTTAGTGCTAACAGTTTCAGATTGTTCAGTCAAGTTGTGTCCCTTTTATTTTATATTTATTTTTTTGAATACTAGTGATCTTGTTTTTAATTAAATGGTATTTAACTTAACTATTAGGCATTTAATTATTCAAATAGTTTTTTGACATAATGTTTCAGTATTTATCATAAACGATTCATCCATGCACATGATTTTAAAAATGTCTGTGCCCTTTTCTTTCAACTTTCAATCTTTCATCAAAAAACATTTCTGACTTGCATTCTGTCGTGACGGCTGGACAACAATCCAATTGCCTGTCAGTCACACAAGATAGCATCATTAGCTAACAAGTCCCACCCTACATTTTTCTCATTCAAGAAGCCATTTCACTGATCACAATAGAGAAAAAAATATGATCACATTTTCTGTTTCATGCCAACTTTAAAGATGCTAAGAAGAGGCTTTGTTGTATCAGGTGTTTCTTGCTAGTATAATTTCTCATAAACTAGTAAACTGGGTAAAAGTGTTCAATCACATGTGAAACACATGGAACAATTTGGGGGTTTTGGAACATTTTAATGTGAAATATAAAATGTGATCATTTTTTTCCTTCCTTTTCTTTACATGAAAATGTTCCAAAATCACACATTTTGTTCGCACAAGCTTATATGGGAAGAGCAGGAGAAATTGTGTAATAATAACGAATCAGAAAAAGCAAACGAAGGGAGTGATGACAGTTTCTAGAGTGTTGAAGATTACGTATAGGGACATTTTTCCACAGAAATTCTCCTCCAGACTCTTACCCTTCCTCCAGACCCACAGACAGACTGTCTCCCAGACTGGCCTACAGTGTCTTATCCTGTTTCTGCGGCTGAGGAAGGCTTCGGTGCAGCTCAGGATACACCAGGAAGCCAGTGAAAGTGATATACTTTGCGTGATTACTGTAAGCCCCAAACCCATCCCTCTGGTGACTGTAGAGCCACACAGTGTCTCCATCTTGCAGAGACAACATCAGACTCTGGCTCTGCAGAGCCTTCTCAGTGTCACTGTCATCGTAGATCATGGTCTGTACCTCCAAATGATTCTTCATCAGCTTCACGGACAGGGTCTTATGGGGCAACTTGCCAGCATTGAAGGAGAAGTAATAGGCCCCTGCTACTCTGCATTTGAAAACACCCGAGCTCAAGTTGAAGTCATTGCCGATGTTGACGAACTCTGTGTCAAAGATGATGGGCTGGTGCTCAGGGTGTCCTTGATCAACTCCCACAATGCTCTGCGTGCGGCCCACTGAGAATGCTGACCTTTGGTCGTCGTCTTCCTCCTCTCCATCTCTGGCATCCTCCTCTTTTATCTCTTCGTCCCGTCTCTCCTCCTTCATACGCACAGCAGTGTCTTTGGTAATTGTATTTTCTTGCTCAGACAGTAAGTGGTCACTGATTTTCGGGGGCTGGTGGGCACTGTCAAGGTCTTTATGTGTGTGCTCTTGGTAGCCATACACATCAGGGTAGATCAGGTAACCGTTGAAGGTGGTGTAGTGGCCTGTGTTGCTGTAGATGGCATATCGAGGGTCTCCGTGAAGACGAAGCCAGACCGTGTCTCCAAAATCAAGCTGCAGCATGGCGCTCTGGCTCTGCACTTTCCGCTCTTCTCCGGCGTTCTCGTCATACACGATCGCCTGAACCTCATTGCGGTTCTTCATTAGCATTACCGACAGGTCTCGCCTGGGAAACTTACCAACCGTGAAGGAGAAATAGTAGGCACCTGGAATCCTGCAGCGGAATAAGCCAGACTTTGGATCAAAGTCACTGCCGATGTTGACGTACACTTTGTCGAAAGTGACGACCATCTTCGGGCCTCCCTCCATGCTGCTGGTACGTGCCACCGAGAATGCAGACCGCAGCTCCACGGCGTCCGACATCCGGGAGAATGCCCATCCGCTGGTCACATGACACAGCACACACAGCAGCAGGGGCCTGGCACCAGGCAGCATTGTAACTGTGGAGAGATGGAATAAAAAAAAACAGCTCTGTTTAATATTGTCAGCCGAAGCCATTAACATTAACAAAAAACTGATTAGCAGAGTCTTATTTAAATGCTCCACTTTCGGCTGAGCTCGCAAATGATAGTTGCTGCTCGTTACCAAAACATCAGCTCGAGAGAAAAAAAAGAGCAATCATTATGCATACAAGCGCCAGCGGGAGGTGGGATCAAAACAGAGCAGATCAGTGCCTTTAGTAGATACAGCAGGATGAGAGCTGTATTATCAGACCCTCTCTCTTTTCCCCTGAGATAAGCAGTAATAGGACACACACTGGATCAGCACATCACAGCCCAACACTGGAGGTGACAGAACACACAAACCGAAATTTCAGATAATTTCTGCACAGCTTTCAACCCCATTTCCCAATGCTAGTCTTTCACCCTCATCTACTCCAATCACAGCAAACAATGCAAGAGTACTACAAAAATATTAAAAAGCATTTCTAAAGCAATTTATTTAAATCAGAAGAGCTGTTGCAAAGTGACCCCATTTTGCTGCGATTCATCAGACGGTTCCTGTTAAATGGTAAGAGAGACTGGAGTGGGTTGGATGGTGAATGTTATAAATTTGCAAAAGATTGCAAATGAGAGCAGGCTACATTCAGCACCTCATATTGTGACGCAGATATCACCAGCCCTCCACTCGCTCATCTACGAACCACTGGAGTGTGTGCCTGAGGGGTGAGCAGTGTATACGGGATATTAGAAGACACCTGGTGACTATTGTCAATACACACTGCTGTTAAATATTCTTCATAGCGTTTCTCCCTCTGTGAAACCAGTTCAACAAATTCACATTCCGAGAGGTCCGTTATTGAGCATCACAGCCAGACTGCATCTGTCCCTGTTTTACTGAAACAATCGCCCACAGTAAACTGCAATGCTGTGTTTTCATATTTCTTTCTCTTTAATAGGCTTTAAAAGCCACAATATACAGATTATCCTGTTGACAGTGCCGCCTGTATGAATGAAGACACAAAACCTTAAATCGGCTGCTTCCGTGTGATTTAATGATGGATGGAGCTCATCATCCCTCTGCCACAGTGATATGTGGACAAAAATAAAAAGGGAATGAAATGCAAAGAGGTTTTTGCTCTTAATGAGATCTCCTGAGATACCAGAGAAGTTGGACTTCTGTTGGATGGAACACTGAGCTAAGCCATGCTAAAAATAGAGTGCCCGCTTTCTCTGTTTTTGAAGAGTTTACGAATATTCATGTGAAACGCTTAAGTAAATCAGCACATGTATGAAGTTATATTAAAAGTTTACAAACATTTGATCTATGTAGCCATTAAACAATATCTTCTACTGCTGATTGCATAATACTTTAACAACTCAAGTTAGAGTAATTTTGTACAAAACATTAAGTAATGTAACTAGACAGGTTAAGTAACGACAACAAAATAATGTTTTCCTCCTGTTGTTTGATCCCTATTTTTAGCCGAAAGATGCTTTCATGAACACAGGGGAGGGAGACATCAATATTTGTCAATGCCTTTCTTGTGTTTCCAGCTACACCTTTTTCTTCAACTAATGCTGAACTGTACTATTCCCTCAGAAAAAGCATGAAGTAAAACCTTCAGCTCATCGCAGCAAAAACACAAAATGTCTAAATGCAACAGCTAAGTCCAAAAAATCCCTACAAGTGCATTTTAATGAATTGAAACCCCCTGGCTGGCTATAGGCTTTGTTCAATTTTGTCTAAAATTTACTTTAAATGTAAAACGACCTATGCAGATCAACTGCTTGCACTTTAATGAACACTCTCGTATCTTCGTTCCAGCACTTACATGAATGTCTACTCTCCACAAAATTAATGAATTTGATTGATCACTGTCCTGTATGCAAATATAACCCACTTCTCTGATGATGCTAATGGCCGTGCAGTGAAATCTTCTGTTCTCTCTTCACTCTTATGTTAATTAGCTTTTAATATTTTGCATCTCATTCAAAATAGCTCTGTTAGGGCCTTTTCACACCAAGACAAATATTTGGTGTGATTAGGTATTTTAATTTGAACGAAGAACTATTATTGGGCCTTTTTTTAGACTGACATGAAAATGCATATACTGGCAAAAAGGATTTTTTTCCCCCGGAGAAAAGTTGTAATTTCTGATCCATTGCATCTTGAAGAAAACTAATTACCCAATAAGATTTTGCGCTTATGGTCATGTGCCCATACATGCTACTGTTACATAAAACTATGACTAGGGCAGCAGATGGGGACAGGGAGTACTGAAGAAATGACGTCAAACCCCAGAAGACTACTGATTCCCCCTGAGATCTTCCTGTGGGGTT